>JBAIZZ010000127.1:412534-468973 GCA_037355905.1 Heliconius aoede
AAAAGTTGTTAGTGCTTAAAAACTATTCCGTCACTAAAATTCCACTTTGGAGTACACAAAGATTATACAAAACAAATGACAAGGTATTTTTTATATTAATATATTAAGACATTATTTATAAATTACTCCTTAGTGTAAGATTTGAACCTGCAACCCCATGTCCTATTGAAGTACATTATCCATACCAATAAATCTATTAATATATAATCTATACCAATTTCTAAAAAAGATATATAAATAAAAAAAATATGACAATTAAATATTACATATATATAACATATTACAATACAAAATCGATCGGCGTCGTCATATATTCGGATAATCGAAAAAAAAACAGCTTCACGCTGTATCCCGCACATAACGAATTCTGGAGTTTCTGTTGAGTGGCAGAACTTACCGCCGCACTTTGGCTCGACACTATAGCGAAGAAATGGAAATATAAACGTAAATAATTATTTGACTTCCTCGAGTGGAGATCGAACCCACAACCTTGTGCCGATGCGTCGCGACTGCCTCTAAGGTTAATTTAAAAACACAAAAAAAACCTTTTTACAAGAACAAGTATTTATTAAGAAATTTTTTATACGATTGAAGTCTTTACGTTTACGTCAGTTCAGTAGTCTGCATAAACGAGATACTGTACAATAGAGGGCCGGATAATCGAGTTTCCATTGTATATAATAAATTTAATTATAGGTAATACAATAATAAGATAAAGGTAAGACGTAAAAACAAAAGCGTGCAAAATTGGTCTCAGATCGTGCTGAGTCCAGAGACGTGAGGGTTTAATATTGTATGAATTTATTATAAACTTTTATGTTTATAAAGAAACTCTTACAGAAGTATATAAGAATCTTAATCTGCTATAATTTTATTTATACAATAAAAATATAACAGTTAAGAAAAAATAAATACTAACAAATTGGGGATAAACTATACAAAAATAAAGTACACAATAAATGGTGCTTAATAGGCGGGGATAACAAAAATACGTGGGGGTAAGACAGTTGAGGGAAGGGGGAGATTTTTAATATGGATCGTAGGAAAGGTCTGTGGGGGTCAGAAAACAATACGAGAAGGGAGGGGGCTACACGCAGGAGTACTTGCTGCCGTCGTCGGCGCTGTAGCAGTGGTGGCAGTGCAGGCGGCGCGCACGCACGCGCACGTCGGCGCCAGCGCGCCCGTCGCCCAGCGCCGCGCCGCACACCGCGCACGCGAAGCAGCGCACGTGGTAGCAGAGGGACAGCGGCTCGATGATCATGGCGGCGCCGCGACCTGACGGACAATTTAACGTATTGTTTTTTAATTATTTGCTATTTATGTACTTTCTTTTTTGTTTAATATAAGCTTCCTGAAAGGCTTGCGCGCAGACGCTCTTTAGTGTAAGATGCTTTATTGTCGTGTTACTTAAACCGGTTCTTGAAAGCGATTGTGCTCGTAACTGCGTATACTAATTATTTAATATTTATATTTTTTTTTAATGGAAAAAGAGAAGACAAACTCCCATACGGGTCACCTGACGGCAAGTGAACCACTGGTGAATAGTAAAATAATATCTTATGCTGATGATGCTGTCTTGATTGCACAAACTACACAAGTATATATTTACCCAATTCCTCTCCACAATGTGAACATTTACGTCGTCCACTAACACTCAGCATTTTGTCTTCACGCTCGGTTCTAGCACGGCGTTCTTGGGAGGTTTGGCTGAAATTTTACAAATTCATTATTTATTTAGTATTTTCTTTAAAATTACATAACGCACACGACTATTAAAAATATACAAATCAAGGCGGTTTTCTGTTAAGATTCACGCTTTATCCGTAGCAGTGTAGCCAGAGAGAAAATTATTATTTTATAATACAAATAATGATAGTTATCTAAAAATAACTATAGCGAGATTAATCAGCTTGTTATTTGACAGAGCAAATTTCATAATAACTATCCCAACAACCAAAATAATTTAAAAAACCCGGACAAAAGAAGTTTGTGGTTTATAATACGAATTTAATCAAAAGAATACGTAACTTATCATTTTTAATTCTTAATTCTTTTTATGTACAATTTATACTCATATAATGGAATATCTTTAACATATAAAACAATAAAAAAAACTCACTTATTAGGCGTCAGTGGCTGATGCTGAAGCGGTTGAGAATGAGTCTGATTCTGGAGGTACGTGTGGGTCTGTGTGTGGGGGTGCGTAACTTGCATATGATGTGCGGGATATGTGGAGGCGGGGGGTGCTATACGAGTACGGACACGTTGTTCTTGTATCCTTCTTTGTTCCGCTTCCTGGAATAGAATTTTATAATATATTATATTATAATAAGAAATTGTCGAGACGAAGTGGCACATGCGTGTGACTCTAAGCGTCATGTATGTATAGTTGTAGGTTCGATTCCCACTCTTCTAAGGAAATGAAATATTTAATATTTTCATTGTTTTGCTCTGGTAACGAGGCAAGGCGATGCGTTAGGTTCCGCCGCTCAACATTTAATGCCTCCAGAATTTGGTGGAACAGAAGTGTCTCAATGGGAACAGAGTCTACACTAGACACTAGGTTCCCAGGTTACTTTGTTATGAGCACGATACAGCATAAAGAACCTAAAAAAGAATTTGAAAAACATGTTAGAAGTGTAATTTTAACTTACATTATTTTTATCCAAAGGTGAACAATTTTTCTACTCAGGTTTGTAAAGCACAAAGAAGAAAGATAAAAAAAGTTCAATTTAAATAACTTTTGTGATAATAACAATAAAATTGATTCAATGTGGTGCCTTTTTTTTATTTTCAAAATATTTATATCAATAATAAAACCGTTCCCTATGTTATTGCAAATAATAATAAGAGAGCACAGCATATGTGACTGAATATAACGATAGTGGGTTCAATCTCCACTAGAAGTAACGAAATGTTTAATACATTCATTTGGAAATGAATGATACGTGGTGTAGATTGTGCCGCGCAATGCCTCCAGAATACCTGTATCAACCAATGCTGGTTGTAGTTGTACCCGGCGGGCTTCCTCTGGTTGCGGGTCTGCATCCATTCTGTATTTGAGATCAGTTTGGGTGTTGGTGCCGCACTTAGCGCCTACAATATGAAAATTCATAAATAACAACGATATTTTAATGAAAAAAATAAATATTTGACATGATTATTAACATACGATCGTAAGACGTTTTATGATATCAAATTTAAATAATAGTAATAAATTTTCCAAATGTTAGTATTGGTAAATATTTTGTTGTATAATGTAATACAAAATATTTAAATACTCTACAATATAGTAAACCTAGATGTAGCGCAATGACCACAAGCATACGCTTGTGCGCAACAGGTTGTGCGCAACACAAAAGGCCGTCGTGGCGCAAGGGTGCGACTGTAACGCGACGGTTGTGTGTTCGATTCCCACTCGAGGAAGTGAAATATTTATTTACGTTTATATTTCCAATTTCTTCGCTCTGGTGAAGAGGCAAAGAGCGGCTTTGAGTTCTGCCACTCAACACGCAATGCCTCCAGAATTCGGCAGAAAGTGGGGAACGGAGTGTCTTAACACCGAGGTTCCCTCTGCCTTCATACTGTATGCGGGATACAGCGTGAGGCTGAAAAGATATTGTTCTGCATCATGGGTTGCAGGAATTTAAATGATTTCGATTCCAATGACAATAACGTTTTTTACATGGTGAAAGTATAAAATTATTTATGATTACTATACACTACGTAATTACGCCTTACATAATTACCTGTAACGTGTGTCGCGTCATAGGATGATAGTTCGCGTTTCCGTTGACAGCTTTCTGGCGCATTTGAACTGCACTTCTGTCAATGTTGACATATTCTACAGCTGACGGGACTCGACTACTTCTGTAAAATAAAAATATTACATAGAAAAAAAAGCAAACAAAATAAAACAACAGATTTATTATTTTATATATAGATATTATATACTAGCGGCTTTGCCCGCTGGAACCACACAATTATTAGTTTACTAATCCGAATTACTTTCGTTTATATTGATATTATAGATATAGTTTTTTTATTTATGAACCGATTTGAATATACACAACCTTCATTTAAGTCATCATGCCAATTGCTCGGGACAAACAAAAAATTATCTAACACGGAATCAAATCCGCGACCTTCAGCTTCAAGAAACGTGACATGCTTTATCTTGATACAACTAGGCTTTGGGAAAGACAAAAAAACAATGCTGATGCACTGTCAACGTTATCTTAATAACTGAGATTCAAATAGAAACGTAATGTAAATTGCAAAGAAATTGTTAAGTATAATGTTGAGTGGAAAATATATTTTATTTAAATCAGGTTTTTTGTTTTGTTTAAAATTACTATATGAAATTATAAGAAAATCCAGTGTTAATATAAAATAATAAATTGAATCTAAACATCAAGAATAATAGTTGGAAAAGACCAAATCTCTTACAATCTTCAAGTAAATCAGTTTAAAAAAACAAGTTAAGGGCAATTCTGAGGATAAAGAGATGCTCCTTTATAAAAATATACAAATAAAATTCTCATATTTTAATCAGGCCAGCTTGAGCCCTGTAAGAGCACAAGCATGCGACCATAAAAGGCAGTGGGTTGGACTCCTAGTCAAGGTCAAAATCTTTAATATTTAATTTTTTCCGCTCTGGTAACATTTCCTATGTGCAGCGGACAGTGTGAAACTAAAAATAAAGTAATATAATCATTTATATGTTTACCTCATAGTAATTTCACGTTCAATAGAATCCCGACTCTTAGGCTTCGGTGGAAGAACAGGTTGAGGGACTTTCATCATATTTGGCACAGCTCTCCTAACTTCTACTATTTTAGCTTCATCATACAGCACTTTACGACTTTCCTCAACACCGAAATGACTTTGAATGTGTTCTTCCGAAACGAATGGTTTTCTTTTGATCTCTTCCTCCATACTAACCTCCGGAATAGTCTTGTCTACAACAGGAACATAATTTTCAACTAGTAAATTTGGCATCGAATGCCTGTAATTGCCATTTGTTTTATTCGCCCTGTATATCATTTGCTTCTCTGGTGCTACTGTGGATATGTCTTGAACGGATTTTTGTATCATCCTGTTTTTGTCTCTCAAGAGATTTTCACGTTGTCTTCGTAACTCTTCTTGTTCCAACTGCAACAGCTCTCGTTCAAAACGCAGTACTTCCTATTTTTGTAGTTGGTTTAGGATTATTTAGTGCTACTTTTAACATTAGTTACATTGAGTGCAAAGTTAAGCGCGTGCATTTTATTTTATGAATGTACGTACAATGACATTGAGAATAAAATTTTCGGTTTACACAACATACATAAGAAGTGATAAACAAAATAGCGGCTACAACTAAAATATGGCGTCTAAATCTAGCGACTACATTTAAAATAATAACGTGTAAATCGAAAATTTCGTTTAGAATTAAATTGTTTAGTGTAAAAACAGTCACCTTTGTGTGAGCATCGTCAAAGTGCCCGTCAGGCCAATCTTCGTTAGTGGCAGCCTGTAATTGCATATTGGCGGCCATCTTGTTTAATGTTATTTACACAAAATGGTGGATAATTTGTTAAACGGAACTATTATATTGTAAATGAAATTAAATAATTTATGAATATGATGAAAAAGTTCTATTTGTAATAATATTTTTTTCTTTTTTCTTTGACATAAGTAAGAAATTGAAGCAGTATACATTATGTAAGTTATTGTTCCTACGTTCAGGATTTATATAATTTTGCCAATTCTTTAATTTATTTTTAAATAATTATTCGTAAAAAATAATGTAATTCTTAAATAATATAATAGCTCCCACATGAAACGTGAAAGTTAATTCAAAACAAAAAAAAAATAGCACGAAAATAAATTGAACATTCAAATGATGAAATAAAACAAAAAGTGCATGCAGAAGTGCATAATAAGCTTCAAAACGGAGTCTTAAATAAAAAGGCAGAATATATAATTAAATATGTACAATTTATTTAAAGAACATACATATAATTTGAATACTAAACAAAATATTTTTTTCCTACAATACGATGACATTTTGGGGTATTACTGTGTAATAAGGAATTAGCATTAGAAAGCAGTGCTGTTATAGAAACATGAAATTATCCAGAACCAATGTCTTTGGTATTCGTAAAACGGACACAATATCATAAAAAGTTATAAATTACAATAAAAACTAAGTAAAATCAAATCAATCAATCAAAATCAATATAATTATTTAAAATATTTTTTTGAAAGTAATGTAGGTTCTGTTCTACGAATGTACAAGCAAAAAATATTTTTCTTCAATAGCACTGTGAAGCGTTAACCCTTGAACCATTATTTACATACCATTACCATTACTTATTATATATATATATTTTAGTATATTACTTATTCATATATTTTTTTTAGGTATTTTTAACTTAAATAACAAAATTGAAATGAAAATCTTATATTTTTTTTTGTAATACGCTTAACAGCTAAAATTAAGTGCATTAAAAATAAACTAAGTAATTATTTGAAAACTAAAAAGCCATATATTTAAAATAATTAAAAAAAAGTATTCTAATAAGGAACTACTGGCTTAACATAAAAATAAATATAGATATATCAAAATCAATTATTTTATATAATAAATGTATATAAAAAAAACAACTAATTCACATCTAACGAGCATAGAAGAAATCTTAGGGAAAAAAAAGCTTAGAAGAGCCATCTAATATAATAAAGCCATTTCTAGATGAATAATTTTCAAAATTAATATTTAATATTAATGCCATTAAAATAACAAGAAATTAATTATCATATGTCAATAGGTATTCGTAATCGCCTATATCAATCTACTCATCATTCCGTGTTACATTACTCCGACCTTACCTGGTGGTGTTGTAACTTCTTGTCCAAATCATTGATTTTATTCTCATGTGTTTCATCGTTTTCAGTCAAGCCGGTTAGTTTAGTTGTAAGATCTTCTGAGAATTTTTCCGTTTTTCTCTTTGTAGCTTCTTCTTCGTCTGATGTTACTGTCATTTGGGTGTAAGGCTGGAATTTTTTTAATAATGTAAATGATTAATTCGTTATCTTACTTATAGGTCAACTAAAGTTAAAATTGATGCTGTGTTGGCGCTGGAGCACAAGCATGCGACTTTAAGTGCGATACGACGGTTGAGGGTTCGATTTTCACTCGGGGAATGAAATATGTCTTAATGCCGTACGATCCAAGTTTCGGATGGGCTGATTATTATATAAAAAAAAATTCCAAAATGTTTTTCTAATTAGGTCTTCACTCCCCGAATTTAAAAAAGTGTTGTTTCCAAGGAATTACCCCTAATTGTCATTTATTTTATTATATATTTTAATACAATTTGTTACAAGAAACTTATGAAAAAATACTATAACAATCTAAATGAAAAATAAAGATCAAATTACTTCGCTATTTTGCCTGCTGTGAGAGTTGGAAATTTCAGGCGATGATCCTTTATACCACGCTTCAGCTGATATATCGACCCCTGAATCCCTACTATCCCTTAATTTTGCGTCCATATCATGCGACAAGGTCTTTTTGTATAACAGTTTCTCGATTTTAGTTTCTTCTTGTAAAAAGGATGTGATATCGGGGCGCGGTGCTAGTGCGAGGGCTACGTCGAGATAACTATCGTCCACTTGACCTTCAATTCCTAAGAAACTAGTCCGCTTATTGCGAATTTCCTTTTTAATGCGACGAGTGGAGCTGGTGTGCTTAAAGTTACCCTGAAATATACGAATATTATAACCTTTATATACGTAATATATATAGAAAAAATATATAAGTATATTATTACCTATTATATACATATTAGGAATTAATGAACGAATAGTTTTTGCTTCGTCATATATCAAGGCAGAGAAGCTAGTGACAAGACACTCAGTTCTCTTTTATGTGTGATTTTCGTTTTACACTTATATTTGAGACATTGCGTGCTGTATAACAAAACTAATTGCCACAACTTATCACTTAAGATCGAACCCACTAACATCGCGTTCACAGTCATACAAATAGTTGTTATAAATGACTAGAGTAACTCTATAATTAACCTGTCACTTATTTACATACATCATATATATTTATAACGTTGATCAAGAGTAACGAAATACGAAACTAATAATTCCAAATATAATTTTTCCATAAAATCAAGAACCTTTAAAGATTAATCATAAATTATCTTTATGCATATAGCATTAACAAACATGGCCAATTTAAATGATTACATTGCATACCAAAGGTGTAATGGCATTTAAAATTATATAGCATACCTACTTTTAGAACTATTACTATATACGTAACTATAATATTATACATGCAAATGTTTAAATTATTGATCTAACGTAATATAACATTTGAAATCCTATATTATAAAAGCTTATGCGCAAGCGCATTATTTAAGCACATTTTATAATTTAATATTGAAATAACGAAAAATAACATTTTCCATGCTAATGGCTAATTTTCATTACTATAATTTGTTAAATAGAATAAATTTTTATAATGGGAATTAACGTTTCACAATAGATTTGTAATGGCAACGAAATATTATTTAGATAGATATTTTTGATGATTACTTACATTACCAAGAAGTTCATCGTCTTTGCTGTCTTCCACGGGCGGCGGAGGAGGCTTTTCCTTCGGAGGTTCCATTGTATTCGTCGGTAGATCGAGAGGGAAGGCGATATCCACAATACTATTTTGACTCATTATATCGATGTTCTCATACAACGGCGTCACAGACACTTTATCCATATCGAAGTCTAGCAACTTTTGGAATTTCTCCGTCATTTCATCATTTGTCTTATCATTGCTATCCATTGTAATATTGACACTTTCTTCCGAATCCAATTCTTTGAATGCTAGCTCTAAAGCGTCAATTACCTGTATTTGAAAGAAAATATTAAAAGGTTTCATCGTTAAACAACATATGTTAAAAGCTTTAAAATTAAACCCATGCATACAAAAGTTATGACAAACACTTTTATTAAAACAATAAAAATTCAAAAAAAAAATTCCTATATTATAAAACTAAAACACGATAATATCATAACAATTAAAATATTAAAATTAATTAACAACAGCGGCAAAGAAATCCCGCGATATTGTGTCACAGATTAAAAAGAAACACAAAAAGAAAACATGCGAAAGGAAAATAGCGTGACAGCTAATTAGCACAAAAAACAGTGAGAATGCGTGTTAATGAGCATACGTAATGCTTCTTACCTTATCAACCCATCACCAAAACATGAAAAACCTAACGAAAATCTTATATAGATTATATTTTACAATAAAATGAACACTATAAATGACCTATGCCTTACTCTATCATTGCTTTACTGAAAGGTAATCACGAGATAGGGGCCAGTTTGCATATTATATGACTCTCTCGAGATAACATTGTTTTTATCATTTAATACACCGTTTACATTCTTGTCTATTTGAATAATAGTTATCTTAACGAGGATATTATAATAGATTACATAAATAAAAGCCATATATAACAGTTTAACATATATTTCGATAGTGAATATACAAATATCACGTACAGATATACTAAGAAGAATAATTGGAGTCTACACGTCTACTTACAAACCCTGTTTTAAATCTAGGCACTACAAAATTTCCTGTTTCAGATTTTGTTTTAAATTTTGCACACAGTTTTAGACACAACGGATTCTATTTAATATTAAATGAGTACTGTTACGTGACTGTTATTAGTGTTTTCGTGGGGTTTTGTGATGATTTACAACGGATTTTTGCAATATGTCTATTATTATAAAAAAAATCTTGAAATAACGAAAATGAAGGTATGTAACGATTCTTTGCCGTTATTTCAAAAAATAGTCCTATTTCAAAAATACCTTAAACGTATATTAGGTTAATAAAAAGGATTTTAGCTTACAAGGTGCTGGAAGACCGTCTTATCGGTTTGAAAGAGATCATAAAAGTTCTAGAAAATTAAACCTCATAACTGAAATTCTCATCCGTCTTGCAAAGCAATATATGAGGATTTGTATGAGATAATATGGTATTTTATACCTTAACTTTAATTAGACCTTTCGTCATCACCTTTCCTGCTCGTTGTTACTGTGGTTACTTTATTGTTTATGAACAAAATAGTCTTTCGTCTATTACAATTGGGCTCTACGCGTTTAGTTCGTTTTTGCCAGAAGGGGTTAGAATCTTGTGGGTTACTTACCAGTGCATCGTCATCGGGGCTAGGGAGTGAATTAATGTTTTCATTTGAACTGTGATTAGATGAAACGTGATCAAAATGGTGTGAGTTCTTTGCATCTTTGACCTCTGAGGTCACAACGAGGTCAGTTGTTACGTTATCGCTAGATGGTTTTATGTTAGTTTTTAGCGGTTTAATGGAATTCTTAGGTGAAATGTTAGTAGTAGTGGTAATATTAGAGACAGTTACCATTGGCATGCTCTTGTTAGTAGAATCGTTATATATTTCGTTAGTGTTAGAGCTAGTCCCTGCACCAGTGCTTAGATTGTTGCAAATTTCATTCAAGTTCAGGTGAATAGTCATTTTCCCTTCAAACACGACTGTGTCACCTTCAGACGTAGAAAGGTTTTCAGTGAGACTTACACTGGAGTCTTGATTTTCCAGACTCTTCAACGTGTCTTCGTCGTCTTTGTCCATTTGTATTTCAGTAACATCATCGGTTACACTTAATTCTTCAGGTTGAGAAACTGCTTGAATATAATTGCTGGCACTGTCACTGTCGGCTTTACTAAAATCATCAACTTCTTGTATATCTTCTTCTGTATTATTTTTTATTTCAGAGTGCTTAGCAACAGGCTCCACTATTTTCGGTGTTGTCATTGCACAATCCTCGTTCGAAGACTCGTATTCGGAAACTTCAGCCATAGGTTCTCCAATAGGAGAAGCTACTTGAGTCAAATCAGCGATGTCATCAGCCGGCGCACAAGAGTCTCTGGCAGTATGAATACCACTATCTTCAGTTTCAATATCACTTGGAACAGTATTGTTTTGCATATCAGCGCAGTCAAAGTCTTCGAGACTTTGAACCCTATCGAAAGAATTTGGTGACGATTGACTGTTAATATCTAAACTGTCAAGGGAACGGCAGAAACTCTGCATTTGATTTTCAATACCCGATAAAGTTGATTTTAAAGAACTGTCGGACATTTCATTCTGATCACTTTGTTCAATTTCTTCCTTAATTTTATGATTATTGATGATTTCATCATCGATAGCAATTTTTGGTATTTCCCTATTTTTTGCTGCATCCAAACAGGAAAGACGCTCTTTAAGGCTCATAGACAAATCTTTGACCATTGTTTTGTTTGATTTAATTTCTTCTTCTGAAGTTTGTGATTTAAGACTCGATAAACGATCTTTTAGCGATAAAACATTGCTCAGGTCTCCATTCGATAATCGTTTTGATTTGTCTGCATCATTGGTGGCAGATTTATGTTTTTCAAGAGATGAAAGCCGATCTTTTAATGGCCTCATTTCAACTGGTAGTTTGGTCAAGTCACTCGAAGATTTTTGCAGTTGCATTTCTTCGTTAAACTTTTCTAAGTTTGACAATCTCTCTTTAATCGATTTTTTATTGGCAATTTCGGGTAATTTAGGCTTATTTAATTGCAGTTCCTGTGAATTTTCTCTTTCAAACTGTTCCCTTCGTTTGTGAATATTGACTTTTGGTAAATCTTTTTTATTATTATTTTTAAGGTCATTTGTCCTCTCTTGCTGGAAAGAGGAAACTTTTTCTTCAATTTTGTTACTTACTGATGTCCTTATTCTGTTTACGTCACCATTTGATTTTTCCGGTGATTTGTCTTTTATATTGTTATTAACGACAGTTTTAACAATGTTACTGTTAGTTTGAGAAATGATTCTTGACTTGTATCCTTCTATGGCGCCCTCATATGTGTACTCCTCGGGTTCCGGAGAACTGATTGTCGTGGTCGTACATGTGTCGTATTCATTGGCACTGGAACCAAGCTTGCGATTGTTACCGCAATTAGAAATATTATCCATATCTGAATGGTTTTTATCGAGGTCCATACCATCGCTCTGAAATCAAATAAATGTATTTAAAACATGCCATGTAATATAATTGTAATTACATATAGTGCTAGGAAGTTTTTTTAAAATTTTATAAGCCTTTAATACTAATAATTTTAAATCGTAATTGTATTTTATAGACCTATTGATGTATTTTGGAGCATTTAGAATAATGTATCATATATTTAGGATTATATTATTATAATTTTATATAAAAATCATTACTCACGGCCAAGCTGTGCGTGTCACAGTCCTCACTGAGGCTACTTTTGGTACTTGAGGTGCCGATTCCCAAATCGCTCAGGTCGTGGCCATCGTCTTCTGTGTACAAAGCTAGTGGATTTCGCCTTCTACGTCCAGCTCTGAAACAAATTAAAATATTATTAAATAACTTCATAATGTTGTTGATTTCAAATACAAACGTTCTTTTACAAAACTCTGAAATCGAATCCGGTAATACAATAGTAGTTAGGTTAGTATCTCCTTAAAGGGTATAATTGGAATTAATAAAAGAGAATTAAATCCACATGTCGTATAAACAACGGTTTCTTACATAAAGTTCACAAGGATTTACAATGATTATTCTGTTTGGTTTTTACTATATTGTTAAAGCCCGTAGTCGGTGTTGCAACAAAGAAATGTACGTAACGATTTCCTAGTCTATCAGACCGAGATTTCCTTTAGAGGCTCGGCAGGCCATTGCATTATTGATAGATAGCTAACGGTGATTGTTACTAAATTTCATTTCATGTCATGGACGGCATTCCTGGTTTATTCCAGGGTATTTTTTATTGGATTTATTCCTATTTATAACATTTGTACAGAATGTAACAGTAATTGTGTGGAAACATAGATTTTTATTATTGTATTAATTCAAACATTGTTTCTGCTAGTGATAAATGATTCCGTTTCTTTTTTTATTGCCACTAGGTGTTTCGTTCTGTTCATCGCGTTGAGTCACTCACCACACGAATATATTTAAAATGAATCCTACTGTAATATTTATTATTGTATGTTTTTTCTTGTATTTTAAAACTTAGTGAATAGTCTTACTGGTATTTCACCGAAGAAAATATTTTACATGTGTACTATAAATATTTAACGCGGAAGGTCACACATTACTCACTTCTATGTTTGTTTTTTAGTCACCAGCTCAACTATAGGTACAGAACTATAGATAGTACTTGCTTTTGCAATCGATGCGGAATTTTTAGGAACGGATGTTTGAGCAACTTCGATAAAGTAAGCGTTATTTAAATAAGCTGACGTATGTCCGTGCGATTTCAATATAATCTGTCAAATAAGTTACGATTTCTTCAAATATTTATGAGCAGTATACTAAAAAGTAAATAAAAAGTCTTCGCTCCGGGAACTAAGTAAAGCGCGATGTTGAATTCCACCACACCACATGGAATGCCTCCAAAGTTCATCGAAAAGGGGGATAACAGACGTGCTTTAAAGGGAACGGAGTATCATAACGGCAGGTTTCCAAGTTCCCCTGCCTACCCTGCTGCGTGCGGATAACAGTGAGAAGCTATAAAAATTGGTATTTTACTCATGACCCCAAAAAAGATGCCAAAAATGAATAAACAAAAAGGAATACAGTAATAGTGGCAAAGTTACGTTCGCAGCGATAAGGCTTTCGTTCCTCGAGCGAGTGGACGCGGAATGCAAACATTTGAATGTTATGTTTTTAAATTTACGCTTTCAAGCATAGTTTCTCATTTTTTAACAGTTCATTAACTTACTAAAGCACCGTATACATTTGTTTTGAATATAATTTACCAATATTTACTGCGGTATTATACATTATTGTAGATATTGAAGCCGTTGTGGCACAGCCGACCAGCGTCTGATTGTAAACGCATCGGTTGTGGGTGCGATTCCCACTCGGGTAAATAAATTGCCTTCATTTCTCCACTGTGGGAACAGACGAAATATTACGTTGAGTTTCACCAATCGGCACGAAATAGAAGGAAAACGAAGGTTCTATCTGCTAAAAAAATGATGTTTGGGCAATCAATGTTTCCTAGAATCATCTGTTTCTAGTCACTACCAATCTTCCACATATTACTAGAGAAAGATAGGTAGAAAATCTAACAAAAAATATAAATATACTTTTACCCACGTGTTATGCTAATTTTACTTTCTTTAATTATTATTCTCTGAATGTGGACGTACCTTTACATATTAATATAAGCGTTTACAAAAAAAACCAGCCGAACAGGTATATTCAAGGCGAATGTCAGTCTATTGGACACTTTCCGGTAATAAATCAGGTAACGTATCAAATTACATCAATTAACTTTTATGATGATTTTGTCATTTAAAACAATTTTCATATAATTTGTTTAATAATGTAAGCTACTACTTTGAATTAAATATTTTTTTGAATATTTCTCTTTCGTATAATGTAAAAACACTGCACTTTTGTTTAATTTCCTCCTTTCAGTCTAATTCTCGAGATATGCATGTTGAACTCTACGTACTCTACTCCGTCTTGTTACCGGAGCGGAAATATTAGCAAAGTAGGTAGGGGGAATCCAGGAACCGTGTTAAGACACTTCCGCTCTCCACTTTCCGTCGAATTCTGGCATTGCGTGTTAAGTCTCGCAACGGTCTGAACGACTTTATACATCTTTAACAAATGTAATGTCGTAAGAAACCTTGTTTTGTATCGCTTGAGCCAGTAAGGGAGCTCAATGCTCATTTCAGTTTTGGCGCATATTTAACGGAAGTGGTGAGAAGCTTGCTCTAGTTTTTACGCATAGGTACCTATTATGCAAATGTGATACCAGTATGGATATATAATATATATGTTTGGTTATAAAATATAATTTCCCCAACACATCAAAGAGAAAATAAAGCCAATTAGAATAATTTAGAAAATAATTTTGAATATTTAAATTAAAAGTATTTATTTCATGTATATTTTTTGTTTTAATATTACAAAAAATTGATAAAATTGGGTGGTGCGGTCTTGATATTTTAATCTTAATTAAAGTATCTTAACATCAGGTTCCCTCTGCCCACTTTGCTGTATTCAGGGCACATCGTGAACCTATAAAAAGTTTCCCACGACTTGGAAGTATCGAGTCGTAAAAGTTAAGTTAGAATGTGACACGACGTTAGGTCGAAGGTTGCGTTACGTTACCACGACACGTACTGCGAACACTAAATATCATGCATTACATACGCAATGTGTTTACCTAAGTTAAATATAGACAATCAGTGGAGAAAAATATAAAAAGTACACGCTTGTGCATGCGTTGTCGTGGCGCAATAGCACAAAATATTTAAAAATTTAGTTAGCAAAGGTTGAAATAAGCGAGTGAGATAAAGTGAGAAAAAGAAGTGTCTTTACGGAGAAAGCAGTGTTTCAATACTCCTTCCCAGGTTCCTTCTACCAACTCTGCTATGTGTGGAATACAGCTGATTGGTACAATCAACAGACGCCATGCAAATATTGGACAAAATTTAAAAAGTGAAAACATAAAAACACTAATATACATAAACAGACAGACATACAACTCTATCTATGTATATATATACGTCAGCGTTCGTCGCCGACTTTCGCCGTCATACTTTTGGACATTTGAATAGAAAGCTTCGGAACACGAACGGGATAATTCGTCGTTCGTATTATTTAACAAGGCGGGGCCTGATATATTTAACATTTGGATTTATGGTGGTATGGTGAGTTTGTTGTATTCCTAGATGAGGTTCACGTTGTATTTCCACTTCATATGGCGGGGTAGGCAGAGGGAACCTGGTGTTAACACGTTGCGTGATGAGGGGTGAAAATCAAGATCAAATCAATAATAATAATTAATTAATTCCCCCAACCCTTGACACGTCGCGACGTCTATATACAAGAGAGATGAATCACAGAAGCTTTTTTTTACCTGTTATAATAGTAGAGTTAAAAAATTACATAAACAACGTGTTAATCTTTATTCAAAGTACATAAATTATGAAAACTAGACCGACGTACCATTTACAATTCAAAACAAAGTAGTTATTAATTTCATATGTATGTTACGTTAAGATATTTGTATACATGTATACAGAACCTAGTGTGTTAAAACACAAAACTTTGTTTCCCAAATTCTGCAGATTTTTTTTAAGGCATTGCACGTTGATTGGCGGATTTCAACACCGCGCTTCACCTCGACAAAGGAGTGAAGAGATGAAAATATCAAAAATTTAATTTCTTCGACTGGGAGTCCCGTTAACAGTCACACGCCATTGCGCCACGACTGGGCTCTAGTAAACATTACACTTGTTGAGTAATATTTTTATTGTTCAATGACTACGTAGGTAGTGGATTCAAATAGGATCGCGTGTTTTAAATTATACATATAGATATATAAAATTATAAGTAGAAAATGTCCCGTCATTGAGTCGAGTACGGAACACATAAGATATTAAGGTAACATCTACATATAATGATGATGAGGTTTAAATTGAATATTTTTCCGTTTGCAATTGTACTTCTTATACTAAATTGTAGAAGAAAATGTTTTATTGTATTTGTATATTTTCCAATATCTTGTAAGGCAGATAAACACAGTTCAGTAAAAAATATCACCTTTAAATTACTTAAGGGAGCCAGTCGTGGCGTAGTGGTGCGACTGTAAGCGCGACAATTGTGGGTTCGATTCCCAATCGGGGAAATTATGAATTATTTCATATTTTCATTTCCACGCTCGGTAACGAGGCAACGCGCCGCGTTCTTTTTCAAGGACCGTTCCGTGGAAGTAATCTAAGGAGAACGGTGTGTATTAACACTAGTTTCTCAGATTAATTCTGTTTACTCTGCTACATGCGGGATACAGCGTGAAGCTAAAGAAAATACTTTATGTAGCGAAATATTTACAAAACTCTATATATAAAGTGCTTCCACGATCCAACAAAAACCAAATCAAAGCGTTACACCGCTCCGCTAGTGTAAGCGCAAATTACAAAGTTCCCTGGGAATTTAGCGGACGTGAGAGCAATTTCTGGAATCGAACCCGGATCACGCCCAATGAATCACGAATCAATTTATTCCCAGACTAAATTAGTGTGAGACTGTGGGTTGATCTATCTCAATTGTGTATATTTGTTTTATTTAAGGAGTCTCGTTTAAAAGATGAGTAACAGCTCTTAATAATAATACAATTTACTATGTAAATTTTATTTAAAACAATGATAAGTCAGTTTGAAATAGCAAAAGGGCATTTGTGGCGCAGGGGCACAAAATGTGGCTGTAAAAGCGGCAGACTATGCGTTCGATTCCCACTCGAGGAAATGAAATATTAATTTATTTTTTTCGCAATGGTGTCGAGGCAAAGTATGGCACTGAGTTCTGCCACTCAATACGCAAAGCCCCCAGAATAAGCGGGGAAAATAGGAAATGTAGTGTCTTAACACTTCCTGGCCCTTGCTGTGTGCTGGTTATGGCATGAAGCTAAAAAAAAATAAACTGTAATTATTTTGCCAATTCCTTCAACAGAGGCTTGTAAAAAATATTACACTTTAAAGTAAAAAATAAGGTGACAAAAAATTTACAGTCTCATTGTCAGAATGAGGTCGCGAACATTATTATTAAAATTTCAAAGACATTAAATAAGTTATTTCACATTCTATTTAGCATTTACTCATATTTTGTACTAATGTATACACTATGCGCTTGTTTCGAAACAAAAATGTTTGTACGATTAGTTTTCTTACTGAAAATTTTCACGTAATCTCTAAAATACAGCAAAAATACAAGATACAGCAGCTTTTCCATTTTCTCCATAAAGTAAATCCAATTCTAAGGTCTTATATAATAAATAAAATTCCAAAATATATGTACAATTCTGAAGAAATCATCAGTAAATCACATATATTAAAATTAACAGAGCATAAACTATTACAATTAATATAAAAAATTGAATGAATATCCACTTAGATCTCGCAATACGATAATGGCCTAGCGTTTGGTACGATTGTGGTACATTACTGGTTTTGAGGCCGTCGTGGCGCAGTGGCACAAGCGTGGGACTATAAACGAGTTGTGGGTTCGATTCGCTAGAAGAAATTAATTATTTTAAATTTTCAATTTTCGTTCAAAAATCGGCGTGAACTTCGCCGCTAAGCATGCGATTTCTCAATAATTCAGCGGAAAGTGGAAAATGGAATATATGAACACTAGGTTCTTTCTGCTTACTGTACAATACACAGGATACAGTTGAAATTTAAAAAAAACCATTTTTTTAAGACAATTATAGCGCAGGAAGGCAAGCGTAGTACTGTAATTATGACAGGTTGTATGGTCGATTTCCACTCAAGAATATGACATATTTAATAAGCAATAAAATAGTATCGAAAGAATGCGCAGCGTTGAGTTCTGCCATTAAACTCTAGCGGAACCTAGAGACGGAGACGTCATAATGATATGGAGTGTCTTAACATTTGTTTTCGAGATACCCTCCGATATCAAAAAGAAGTATAATATATATTAGTATACCTACACACCACGTATTACAACGAGCGCACACGAGAGCGCTAATTCGTGAATTTTTGCACGACCACGGCCAAGTATGCATTCTTTTATGAACATCGACATGCTTTGTGAGTGATTTATGTTTGTACGTACCTAAAAGGTATTTTAGAGAACATTACGTTAATCTCACTTATATACATACATACATTACTTTTTTTTCTTATTATATGGTGTTATTGTTTAATACTGTATCCCGTACATAGCAGGTTACGCAAAGACAAGCCCGTGTGAAGACATTCGATTCCCCGTTTTCCACCAAATTTCTGAGTCATGTCATCCTGAGTGGTAGGACTCAACAATTACATAAAAAATATGTACAGTTTTTAAATGCAAAACTTTACATAATATACAGATGTTCACTTATAACTTAAGTCACTTGCGTAGAGCAAGTACCGACACAACCATTGTAGTACAGACAGCGTGTAATGGCGCAATTTGTCGGTGAGAATTTTTACCTCATACCATTGTTACTTTGTTCCAATGCTTGAGAGCGCTATTAGCACTAGCATTTGGTAATTTCAAGTAAAAATTAGTAATTCATCGTTGACAGTTTACATATTTATTTATTAGTTTTATTCTGCATATAGCAGGGTAGGCCGAAAGCTAAGTTTGAAATTTGACCGTTTTGGACTTAATTTCAAGAAATGGAGAGTTCAGTGGCGGTATTCAACGCTGGGGATCGAACCCACAATCACCACATTAACATGTAAAATATCTAAGCGCTTATGCATCATTGTTAGTTTTGACTTCTTATGTTTGTATGCAATATTTGTCATACGAACGGACAGAAGATTTTTATAACAACTTTTGACCCATTTCCCAATTCTTATTATACAGAGAGAATTTATATTGTTGTGGATAGCCACAGGGTATAGACCTAAAATCACACTAGATAAATTAGAACCCACTACTACCTCAAAGTCCAACATACAACTACACTGGCTTTCCAACATACAACACTTTTCGAGGCTGGTCGTGGCGCAGTGGTACAAATTGTGCTGCACAATCGACTGGTTGCGGGTTCGAAACCCACTCGAGGAAAGAAAATATTTATTTATGTTTTCATTTCTTCGCTCTGGTGAAGTCAGCCGTGTGGTCCCGGCTTAGAATAAGATCACCCTGGTACTGTCGGTGTCGTAAGAGGCGACTAAAGTACGTGTGGTAGAGTCACGTCGCCAGTAATGGCAACACGCATGGGCAGACTCGACCGGATTTAATACCACCCCCGGCATCTTGAACCGGCGTGAAGTAGTGGCCCTTGCCACTGCGTTTCGCATTAGGTAATGCCGGGCCCCGGTGCCCTTCATCTCCACCTTAAAGGCTGTGGCTCCTCTGGTGTTGCATGGGGTCGTGGGCGGCGGTGATCATTTACCATCAGGTGACCCGAACGCTCGTTTGCCTTGTCCTCTCCCATAAAAAAAAAAAACTACAGTCTTAAACAATTATATCAAACAAATCAATTCAATAATGAATATACTACTTCCTTTGAAAGCACCAGATCCAAATCGATTCCACGAGCGACGGAAACAATGTTTTTGCAACAACAATAGTATAATGATTTATGAACCGACTGAACTAGATTTTGTATTATCATACGACGATTTATCGTTGCGTAGTCCTTATGTACTTATCTTTAAAGTTTAAAATTGTTTTTTTTTGTATTATTTGAATACAAAAAGTGTAAAAAAACTTGACAAGGACAGGTATATAAAAAGTTAATAAGTATATAAAAGTTAGTTTTAATATAGTTTAAGTAAATGGATACTGCCTTGAGGTGTAATTAATTTATTAAGTAATCCAAGATAGCCGGTTACTTCGCCAGACTTTGCGCAGCGCGACTGGTTGTGGGTTCGATATTTTCATTTCCTTGCTCTGGCGTTGAATTTCGGCACTAAGCACACATTGCCTCTAAATTATTATTATACTCTAAATTATCTTAATGGGAATGGAGTGTCCTAATACTAGGCTGACGGTTCCCTCTATAAGCAGAGGTTCTATTATGTGCGGGATACAGCGTGAAGCTAAAAATGTGATGTCAGGTTTCTGGATAATTATTATTAATAGTTTTATCATCAGTTGTTAAACCATATTTACAATTTCGAACTAAATAGTCTCTTAATCTCAATATAAAAGCTGAACTAGATTTTTGTTTTCTTTTCAAATAAGATAAAAGACAAAAACATTTAAGCAATTCTTTTCATAAAATATTTTCAAGGGTTTTATCTTTTGCTACTTCAGAAATATCTACACCTAACTTTGAATCGTCAACTTACGCGTTCGAACTCATATCGTCACTATTTTCTATGAAACACTAAACTAACCTATATTTAAATGTTAACATATGAATAAAGTGACCAACAATAATTTCTATACATGCACATATACGCACTGCCTCAGTAAAGTGACTGATAAGGAAAGCGGCTACCAAGTAAAAAGTCGGGAATCTTCCCATCGTTTCCTGTATGGTACTCTATCTGCCACCATGTAAGGTGTAGATAGAAAGCTAACTGTCAGATAAACTTATTTGGGAAAGTTATGCTCAGTGGTCATTTGAATCAAAAGTTAGTTAAACTAACCGTTTAATATGCGAGAGTGGTTCAGTGGGGACCGTTTTTTTTTGGTAGATTTTTTATTTTACTATTATTGTACTTTCACGTTGTTCTGTATCGTAGATAGCAGGATAGTTAGAGGAACTTAGGGTTAGGACACTCCGTCCCTAAAAAATCAAAGCCCAATTTTCCAGATATTGGGTTGTGGGTGGGTGGCTGGCTTGAAGCGACGAAAAGAACATAATTTATTCACCGAGTGGGAATCAAACACACAACCGTCGTGGTAACATTAAGCCGACGCCGTGCCGTACGCTACAACAGCGTTGAAAGTTATTTTTAAAACAAGCTATATACAATCAAACTACTTGATAATGTCAAATAAAATGTTATATAAATGTTTGTACATAAATTAAGATTACTTCAGTAATTCATTCGTAATAACTTACTGTAATTTGAGATAAATCCAAAAATAAGAAAATAAATATCGACATATATAAATATCTACATATATAAATATAACTAAAACATTCAATGTCTTAAACCAAAGCCAAGATTTAATATATCTATTTGGAAAGCTTTCTAAATTATTCTTTATACATAAAGATTTCAATCTCAATAAGGTTTCAGCCGAATAATAATAGACACACACACACACCTTCCGCTACCGGGAAAAAGGGAAGTTAAGAGAATATCAAGAATTTATCGATGTAGTTTTGAAGAATCGTCTAATAATTGCCTTTTTGTAAAATTATCATTCCTCTGAAATAATTAAAATATTAATTTCGTTTTATTTTATTTTATCCGTGTAACGTGGCAAATTTATGTTAAGAGACTGCCGGATTATGGAACGGAACTTGACGTCGCGTTATATGTACGTCTAAATAAAAATATAAAATATTTTATTCCGCCAGAGTGGGAATCGAACCCACAACCGTTGCTTTGTGCCCCTGCGCTACGACTGGTCTCAAAAGTATTTGTGCAATATTTTTAGTGTTCATTTAATAGAATAGTCTAGTCTTAGTTGCATAAATAACATAAGCAGGTCGCGCCGTGACAGACGGACAGGTCGACACGTGACACTCGCCTTCGTAATCAAATAGTATCTAGACTAGTCCCAGACCAGGTCGCAGGTTGTAATCTATTTAGCTTATTTACTGTCATTTTATTGGGCTTCTTAGTTCTTTAGAAAGTATTTATTTTGTTTTAACTTAACACTGTTACCTGGAAAACTAACTTCGCGCTGAATTCTGTAGGCTTTGTGTGTTGAGTGGTGGCACTCAATTCCGCGCTTTGAACGAGTTTAATTTGAAGCGAGTGGGAATCGAACCCACCACCATCGCATTAATACTCCCGACAGCCTCACATATCTATCTTATATAATAAAGAAAAGTGCGTCATAGGGTAAGAGATTACTGTCGTTAAAGGTATAAGCTGAAGAACACGAAACCGCGTGGGTCTTTTATATTTTATTTTGATTGTTGCGTAGGTGGGGTTACTTCACTTTTGTATATAAAAAGTCAAGTAACGAAAGTATGTTTTAGTACATGTTTCATAATATTTAAGTATAATCTATAAATCAACACCAAACTTCACCAAACTTGCTTCCAAAATTCGACGGTAACTTAGAAGCGGGAGTGTCTTAACACTAAGTTACCTCTGCCTACCCTAGTATATGTGGGATACAGCGTGAAGCTCCAATAAAAAATTCGGACTATAAAAAAATTTGAAAGACTAGAAGCTATAGAAGTGCTTAATTAAATTTAAAACTGCACCGTCGCTAATATTCAATTTAGTAGCCGCTTTCTAAGCAAAAAGTAATAATATAGTTTCCAGTTACAGTAATAGAATTTATATAACATAGAGTGGAAATTTAAATGTTTAGTAACGTGAAATACGCAAGAGATCTCGTGGCGGACCAGAACAGTTTGGGTTCGATTCCCACTTCCACGAGGGAGACACTTCTTGATATAGAAGATATAATTTTTCGCTCTGGTAACAAGACGAAATGCAGTGTTGAGTTCAGCCACTCAATTGTTTTAATGTTTCCTAGCTTCCTCTACCTACACTGAAATATGAGTATTCCTCAAATTGTTAAAAAATAATTCTAAAACGTTCAATGTTATAAAATATATAATAATATACAAGCACCTAGAAACTAACTTTTTTTTTCAGATACTAACAACTTGTTGCGAAATGCAGTTTTCTCCTGCCCAATGTTTATATAAATAAAAAGAAACTTATTTCATCGAGTGGAATTACAGAATCAAAGTTGTCGGTAAAAGACTAATAACTATAATTACGATGCATACGTTGATAACTCACTCGCGTATCTAGAAAATGCTAGTGCGTGATAGAAGAAATTACATTTATCTATCTATAATATAATTATATCCATATACATATTTATATGTTTTTTTTGCTTGAAGGTTAAAAAAGTTGTAAATTTTAACTTAATAGTCGATACAGTACAAGCTGGTAGTAAAGTAATTTGCAAATGTAATACAGCCTGTGGGTAAAGATTTTAATTAACAATTACTACTTACATTCGCTAGATCTTAATATAATTTCAACATATACTATGTGATAAAGAGGAGGAGAGCTAAGAGAGGAGAATCTTAACATTAAATTTTCTCTACCCACAAAGCTATAAGAAGGAATAAATATTCTATTTTCTATAAAATTGCGTATATATAATACCATGTAGACATAAAAACGGACCCAAGCTTTCTAAACAAGTGTTTCCTGGGCTTATCTTGTGAGAACTTAGTTTAAATAAAAGAGGAAGCGAACACTAATGATGTATGAAAGTATTTACAATTTGATTGATTTGTCGGAAGTTGGCAACACTGTAATAATAGAGTACGTAACGTAAAAACTTTTAGCAGATGAAAATAAAAGATGGCCGGAGTAAAATTTGATGTTCCTATTCACTGTCGAGGTGTCGTACGTGGGCATAAAACGGCACTTGTGGGTTTCATTCCCACTCGAAAAATTAAATGTATATTATAATATTTTAATTTCCTCGATCTGATAACGAGGCGAATAGCGGCGTTGAGTTCCCGCAACACACAAAGCGTCAAGAATATATCTGAAAGTGGAGAATAGAACTGTCCTAATGAAGAACAGAGTGTCTTGACACTACGTTTCCAGGTTCCCTCTGTCTACTCTACGACGTGCGGGATACAATAAAGTCTTCAATATATTACAATAAAAAATATATCCAATATATTACTGGGTAGGCGGAGGGGATGTAGTGTTAGGACACTTCGTTCCTTCACTTTTGCTACAAGAGCAAAATTAATCCGTACCTGCGAGTGGAAATTGAACCCACAATCATCAAGTTTATAGTCAGACGGTCTGCACCGCTGCCACTATGACCACTATGGCCTCTTATGTGAATTTAATAAAGAAAGACAGTTTAGAATTTTAATTAATTAATTTCATAGAAATATCAGCTCTACAAGAAAGAACTGTAAGCCTAAAAGGCAGTTCTGCTTCAAAGACGACGAGAAACCCAACAGGTTTTTCATATAATATATACAATTCAATTAATAAATAATTAAAAATCTTGTAACTCTAATAGACACTACACTGGTAAGGGATCTACATTCCATAGATAATAGATAAGTCTCCCATAGTACTTAACACGTCCACTATATATGTATTAGAGGCTACGTTCAATATGATCCAGTATCATACGATCTACGAACTGTGAAACAAGTCAAAACTCTACCCAATAAGGCGGATCAAAAATACTTCATATTCAAACCAAAGGAATTAAGATAGGTATTTCTTTTTGTGACAATTTGTATTGCTTTAAAGGTGACAGGGTAAAAATGTAGGGTAAACCCAAAGGAATTCATTTGATTTGAAGCCGTCGTGGTGTAGCAGCATAGCATCTGACTGTACTCATAAACGCGACTGTTGTAGGATCCATTTCCGCTAGGGAAAATAAAATAGGCCTTAACAAATATTTTAGAATCGTTAAGTCATATAGAAAAGTCAATTGTGATAGTCCTACAGGGCCGGATCGGAACTAACTTCTGCTGAGAAAAAGCTGGCCAGCAACTCGACAATTGTTCTTTTCAAAATTCATCATTTAATTCTTTGCACATTTATCATTACAGTAGTCTTAAATAATAAGCTTTATGAATTAGTGGAGTATTTGTGATACTGTATTATACACGTAGACGTAAATAACCTCATGGAGATCTTTCTCCAAAATCTCATCATCTTCTCTTTCTATCTTTAAAAATAGAAGAAGCATCATAAGTAAATAGTACAATGTCTCATAAATTCTTTACACAAATAAGGGGGGATCGTTAATACAAATCAAAAATAAGAGATGCCTTAAAATCGATCCTAGTGGCACACCTATCTGAAGAAAACAGCCGGACGACTTTACGTATTTACAGTAATAGGAACCCAACTACTTACGTATTATAAAACCTACCTATTAATACCTACCCAAATACCAGTAGTAATACAAACTGTTTGTCTATATAACGTGTCAGGGTGGGGAAAACAGCAATTATCACCCTCAAACGACAGATAGAAAGCGCTATAGGAAACGTTATCAGTAACTTATAATTTGAAACATGTCGAGCTAATCACGCCGCGGGTGCAATTTGACAAGGGTGTAATTTCTTTTAAACCAATTTCACTAGTTTACTTTGATTTTATAATTGTACAGTAAATTTAGATTTATATTATTTATAAAATACTTCCAATTCAGTAGGTACGCATTTGACTGTGTCACGTCGTATAGAGAGTAGAGAGAGTGTGTAGAGAACTGGAAGGAGAAACCCGGAAAGCATTCCGATCTCCACTTCCACACACACACACACACAAACATTTGGTTTTGCAAATATGATGAAAAAAAAAATATTTAATTTCCCCGAATGGGAGTTGTACCTACAACCAGTCGTGTTGACAGTCGCACGCTTGTGCTCCTGCGCCATGACTGGCTTCATAGTATTTTTTAAAAATTCTAATGTTTTTTTTTCTCATGCATCAACTGTTTACCATGTATTTGTACAGTGATCTCTGCGTGCACTCGTATTCGACGCAAGCGTGATCGATACAAAGTGCATTCAAAGCGCAAACGGACAGACGTGTAATTGTTAGCATTTAGCCGCTTTCCAACAATTGATGTTTTCGTTAGGGTTGCCAAATGAACTTAATGTATTAAATTAAATATTTTTTTTAGTTCCACGCTGTATCGCGCACGTAGCAAAGTAGGCAGAGATAACTTGAGAGCCTATTGTAAGAATAGTAAAGTAAGTATAGAACAAGTAACACTTTGTTTCCATTAAACTTCCGTTCCCACTTTCTATCAAATTCTGAAGGCATTGCGTGTTGAGTAAGCAAAACGCAACACCTCACTATTTCAAAAATACATATATATATACTTAATAATTTTTACTTATGATTTACAATTAATTTTTTATTTTAAAATATATAAATATATCTTCCTTTAAGAATTTATGTAGTAGTAGTAGTTAGTAGATGTACCTCACGTAGAGAACCTCACGTTGAAGTTGTTAAAAAGGATATTCTATTTATTAGTTAGTTATTTGTGGGTAAAAAATTAATGACGAACTCCCTTTTACAATGTCGACTTTGAGTAAATTATATTACATATACTTTAAAAATATTTAAACCCAGTAACCCTAGCATAGCATCAGCCGATTTTAGCGAAAGTGGAGGATTCGGTTACGCGTAAACGCCGCATTTAGAAAGGTGGATCGATGCACTTCGATCATTGTTTGCCGATTGCGAACTTAATTACAAATTGGGTTCAAGTTCAATTATACTTATTTATTACTTACTTAGCATTGTACATTATTAGTTACAATGAAAATTAAAGTTGAAAACTTAATAAAATTGTACACGAAATAAGTAAGTTTAAATGGACATAGTTTGGTATAATTTATTTACTATATTACATTTTCTTAGTTGAAAAATAGCAAAATCTGCAAATTATTTTAAAGCAAGCCACTAGAAAGGCATTTTTATCAGAAATTTTTACATAGCACACTAACTGGCGATAGACTACGAATACAATTCAAACATCGTAATTTTAAAATCTATTTCTTCTAAGTGGTAGTAAATAACCATTAGGCCGAAATAGTTAGAAGCCTACAACCTACTGGCGATATCTTCTTTCATATTAATATAAATACGAATTTGCATTTATAATGCATATTAAAGTATCATTCACAAAGTGACCTATAATGACGGTAGTATGAAATGTCGCAATCATCAAATCATTAATTATGTCCCAATACTCGACACAACGTGTCTACGATTGCAACACTAGCGACAAACTCACTATTACAGATTTATTACGGTAAAACATAACTGCCTTACGCGGAATTTTGTTGGGTATATCGTTTTCTAAGAAGCGATAGCATATCTGATATCTTCAGATTACAGGACAAGCAGGAGTGTCAAATCACTCTGCTGGTGCAAAGAATATATTTATGTGTTATAACTGAAGCGCTCTCCTGTTTCATCGAGCTGGTCTAATGAGCCAGGATCTGTATAGTGGAACTTTTAAGAGGTTACTGGTAAGACAAGAAGAGAAACAAAAACAATTATTTCTAAAAATTTTATTTTTAGAAATAATTGTTTTAACATGATCTGTCTGTTTTATTTTATTCAGTTCATAAATTATATATATGTATAAATTAATTAGAATTTTTAATAAATTAACTAAAACTTTAATTTTCAATTCGCACATATTATCTTCAAAGTTATAATGACAACACGAATTGGTAAATAATGGAGAACTTCAAGTCGAGACATTGAGAGACTTGATACCAGAGCGTCTGAAAATAATTCATTCTTCGAATAGGATTCAAACCTACAACTTCGTTTAGTCGGAAAGAGGGTATTGGAATCTGAAATTCTGAGTGTTGCCATGCTGCTGCAAAAACGCAACATATGAAAGTAATTAAGATTGATCACAGTACAAAATGACAGGACCACGATTTGCCTACTTCCACAGTGACGTAAGTACACTTTAACTATTGTTATAGACGTATTGTACTAGAGCTGTATGAGTAGATTGTAACATATTTCATACTTATCTTGTATGTATAGAATTACTTTATTAAATAAACTAAGATATCACTAATAATATTTCCGAAATTATATCATATTTTAATAATATATTCTTTGTGTCACGCTGTATCCCGCATATGGTTAAGATACTTCGTTCTCCACTCAATTCTTGAATCACTGATAGGTAGGTAGGTAGTATAACAAAATCAAAGTCTCTAATTCAGACAAAAATCGAAGAACGGAGACTTGAACTACGTAATCTCTGCTATATTTTCCACATAGTAGGATTCAAATTGATAACACCAGCGTACTATCACGTGAATCACAACACAATCCATTAAAAAATATGCGCAAAAAAACCAAAAACTAAATTGGAACAAACGAAACAGGGGATTACGTCGTCCATGCAACATTTACAGCATTCTGTGTTTAGAGTGCGAACAATTGGCGTCATACCCGGTGATTCAACATCCGTAATATAATATCAAAACTGAATAGCCACGTGTATATCTTGTTATATAACAACTATGAAACAGATTTTTTTTGTAACATTTAAATGTAAAAATGTACAAAATACTGTTGGCGTGTCGGTGTGTTTGTGAGGTCGAGAGAATGAATTATTATCATTTTCGTTGCTTTGATAAGACTAAGCTCTGCGTTGAGCTCCGTCACTCAACCCCCTATCTCGAAAATTAAGCGAAAACTGGGTAATTTAGTGTCTTAAAACTAGAGCTCCCTCATCCTATCTGCTATTCCACATTTATATAGATAGACAGATAACACAACAAACCTCACTAAAATCGGTATAACATTAAAGAAAGACGACCCGATTGCGGTCAGTCATACAAGACCAGCCGAGCGTCCAGGAGGCAGGTAGATTACTATGGGAAAATGTTCCAACACCATACCATAGGGCAAAGGTTTTTGACTGACTGACTTTACTAACACCTATAAAGTTACAGAACGTCACGCGTCGTGGCTTGTATATTACGCAGCATTTGTAATGTCATGTAAAAAACTATTCTGTGAGTTTGTTACATGATTTTTGTAAGTTAATCCTTTAGTGAATGGGATTTGTATTGAAGAAGTTAATTGTTTTTTTTTTTTGTTTTACCTTTAGTTTTTTTACCTCTTTAACTTTAGCTTTTGTTGTTTACAATTTGATGCTGATGACATACTAAGTTACAAAAAAGTTTTTAATGTAACTAAAATCCACTTGTCAATTAATTTTACATATACCTAAATAAAATTTGAACCGATTATTATCGCGTTTTATTCATCGGAGATGTGCCACAAATGACATTCCACTGTAGAGCGCTGGAAGTCAACGTCACATGAGTAAATGAAAATAGTTCTTTCTCCTGAAAGGGAATCGAACCCAACCTCTGTTTTTTCCCTCAAAAAAGAATCAAACATAAGAACTAGTATTACACATTTGGAACACTTGCGAAACATTGTACGTCAATTTGACGTGTCAGCCATCTATTATTATGGTTAATTGCGTACAGTGGGCAACCCATGTCATGGCATGTAAACTGCTGAGTTTTGCATACTTTTTATGTTTTTTAGCTGTATAATGCATATAACAGGCAGAAGGAACTTAGTGTTGAAAATCTCCGTTTCCCACATGATGAATGTTCCGCGCTTTGTATTGTTCTTAAAGTTTAAATATGAAATAATCCCCTTTCCTGCAGTGATAATCGAATCCACAACCGTCGTGTTAACGATTCCGGGCTGCTGCAGCAGTCCGCCACGGTGGCTTACATTTTGATTTCTACATTATCATTAGGTCTAGTATGTGGTGGACTGTACGTGTTTAGAGGTTACAAAACCTCTCTTTGTAACAAATCGAGCCAAGTCGCTGTTAATTGCAGTTTTGTGTGGCATTATATAAATATATATAAAAAGTTATTTATAGACAAATAATACTTAAAATTTTGATTTCATCGCTTTGGCAACGAGGCAAATGCACGGCGTTGAGTTCCACCATTCAACACTCAATACCTCCAGAATTCGGCGGAAAGGAAACGGAAGTCTATTTAATAGCAACGCAGTGTCTTAACACCAATCTCAGATCCCTTCTATATAATACAGAAGGAATCCGGGGCTCTGGTGCAGGGAGAACTTAGTATGTTAATGTATTTCTACACCATTTTCCAATATTTTATTATTGTAAAGAGAGATTGACCCTGGTATATAAACCACTCTCCGCAATGCCGGAACTCGACGCCGCACTTATCCACCACAAATTGTATATTTCACAAAACACTTTTTCGTGTTATCAACTAGTTATACTTCAAAGAGTACCGTCGTTTACCACATTCCAGTTAGTGTACACTACGGATGTTTGTTTGGTCGCGTCGGACTACATTGTTTCAAGTTAAATGTAAAGATAATGTATGGACTTACGAAAAGAGTCATTATTGGGTAATAATTGTAATACTAATGTTAATGGGGGGTGGGGAGGGGGGACAGTTGTACCATTTAAGGCAGCTTCACTTTTTTAATGTTAAGACAGAATTCTCCACTCTCCACCCAATTTTCGAGACACAGCTTGTTAAGAGTCGCAACCTTGATATCAGAGAGAGAGAAAATTTTAAAAAATAATCTCCCTAAGTAGGAATCTAACCCACAACCGTCACATTTATAGTAACTCCACATAAAATAGTCGGTATATTAATAAATATCCATTCCATAAACATTCCATTACTTGTTAATGATAATGTAACTAAGAGGACCGCTTTCTAATTTACATTAAAACTTAACGTATAATGTTATTATACAGTAATTAAGCTCACTTCCTTTCAATATCAGTATATTTAGTTTCAAGTAAATATGCTCTATACGCTACTAGCATTATACTCTTTCGCCCACGTTTTCAACCAGGAATAACTACGGGGGCGGTTCTGGATTTTAGCTTTGAACAATTTCTGGAGTGGGCAACACACTATTATGGGGTGGGCACGGCCCATGGCTACAGTGTGAGTGCTTCGAAAGAATTAACGTGATACAATATAGTCTATAGCCTCGCTCAATAAATGGTACATTCATCACAAAAATAATAGTTCAATTCGAAGAAATAGTTCCTCAAATTAACGGTTATTAATAAAACAAACTCTTTAGCTTTACTGATTACAAATACAAGGAAAAGAGGAAACCACGGCCACTTTTGTTTACATTCTTGTAATTTCTGTACATAGTGTTACTAAATATATTACAGACAGAAACATAAATAAGTATAGAATTAACACTTCACACCATAGTACCAAATGTATTTGGCAGGCAAAGCTGAGAGAACCTAAGACATTCCTTTCTCCACTTTTCACCTTAATTCATAACGTGCATATTGAGTTGCGGAACTCAACGCCACGCTTCATTTACCAGAGCGGGGAAACGATCATATAGAAGTAATGCCCATTCATTATTTTAAATAGTATTCAAACCCACAGCCATTGCGTCAGTCAGTACAGTCACACACCTGTGCCACAACGGTCACAAAGAAAATTTTGCCAATTTAACAGCGTACATTTTTTTCCTTCCATATTATTCGGCGTTTTACATTTTGTTAAATTTTACAATTCAAAAACATTTCCTCATATAAAAATACAAAAGCTTAAATGGCTGTACTTACAAATAATAATAATATAAAATCTTCAACAATAATTACAGTAAACACAACGTGTTTGAATCGTTTCATTTAATTACAACTTTCACTGTTCACAACGACAGTTATATAAGTAATATTTTATATGACAATGGTATATTCGCCTTTGTAAAGTTTAAGTATGGATTAGAGTTGATTAATATGTATAAGCTTTTGATATTTTGTTGGGAACCTTGAATGAGCTTACAGGTGTCTTAAATGGAGCAAAATGAGAGTTAAATGAACAATTTTTATTAGCATCACGCTGTATTCCGCGTATAGGAGTGTAGGCAAAGGGAACCTAATCATAAGAGAATAAAAATATCATTCGTTTAAGTAAAAATATCAAGAAGCATGTCTGCGTAGAGACACCTGGATGCACACTGCACATGCACAGTAACCCGAGTAGCAGTACTGGTACCAGGCCACCGAGCGAGACGGTTAAGCCGACACCAGCCAGCCGCTCGAGACGGGAAAGCTGATTTCCTTTTGGGAAATTTGAGTTCAAGGTGTTGATGATATTATCTTACACTGATGATGATACAGTTGTTAATTATTGATTTTCATATTTTCATCTTTGTAAAGGTCTACCACCTTTACAAAGGTGAAACCACCTGATGTTGACATCCTGATAAATAAAAACCTTAAATATTACATCTGATGAATATTACATAACTTCATCTAACAATATCAGAAAAATTAGTTCCATTATTAAATGATGGCCAGAAACGCACTTACAAGTATTGAGTATGACATTTTAATAGTGGCTCTGGGAATGGAGGAGACCGATAACAGAGGATCTCCCGAAAATTTCACAGCATCAGTGTGAGCTAACAGTACTTTATATATAAAATAATTCATTAGATAATATGTATGTGGTAATATGTTTTAATTAAATATTTCTAAAATCGCCATTGATCAACCATTCCTTCGATTCTAAATAAAATTACATTTTCCTTTTTTATAATACCTATAATAATATTGATAAAAACAACACGGCCTTCGATGTACTAAGCCTAGATTCAAGAAACGACTAACCTGAAAACCTAGACAGATATACAAAAAAAGAAACAATAAATCATATAATTTAGTTTTCTTGGATATCGTGACAATTTTTTCATCTATTAGTCTACTTTAGTATGAAAGATTTCGAATAAAAAGTCTCAAGGTATTCTTATCTTCTTGAAACAACCTAGTTTTAAAACGTTATCAAACCCATAAGACATTGCGTTTACAGGAATGAAAGTAATGAGATTTTTATTTTTTTACATGATAATATTTTTAGTATTGAGAATCGTCAATTAATGTTTAGGTGATGATTTAAGTAGTTTAAATAAATAGTCAATTTTATAGTTTAATAGTATTATAATTTGGACTAAAACACTGATTTTTTTATCTGCTCGTCTGTGCACGCCAATCCCATAAACATTAATCATTTAATGGGTAACATAAAATGGGTATTGACTAATTTATATTGCCTTTAAAACAACACTATTAATAATAAAATAGGTAAGAAATTCATAAAAGCAAATAAATAATTGAGTAGATCAAGCTGGCGACTCGGCAAACGAGTCGTTATTATTAATATAATAAAATAACTTACCGTTCTTCAAGCATTTCGTTGAATGTCTTCGACTTGGCGCGCGGCTGGTGTGTCTCGTTCTCGTACTTGCGCACCTCGACGCAGCGCTCTATGATGTGCTCGACGCGCTTCCGCCGCGACGACTTCCAGTTGTCCAAGTTCTGGAAATTAGAATGTTATTTTATTATTATATATTACCGACTACAATAAGGCCATCGTGGCGCAGTGATGGACGGGAGATGTGACTGTAACGAGACGGTTGTGGATTCCTTTCCTCTCCAATTTTACGGACATTGTGAGTTGAGTGGCGGTATTCAACGTCCCATTTTGTCTTATTATCAGAGCCAGGATATAAAAATAATTAATTTCCCAGAGTGAATCCTCTCAAATTAAAATATAATAACAAAAACCAAAACCAAGTCACTAAAACACTACTATTGTTCTAAATTCTTCTAATCTACATTAGTAATAGCTACATAATAGTCATCTACCTCCTACTAATTCCTTCCAATTGATACGTTCCATAGTAAACAGATCTATTATGGTATCGATACCACAATTTCTTTGGAATGCTTATAGCGTGTTTGAGATTGCGTGCAAGTTTTTCATAATTTCAACTTTTATTATTGAAATTATCGTTTTGTTGTTTACGCCTTTTGTAATATATAGAAATGTGTACATATTTTAAATTTATATTTAAAACAGTTAACTAACTAAAAAATATTGTCAAGACTAATTTTCTAAAATATCTCTAGATGTTATTTCGTTTTTTGATTAACTAGAAAAAACCTAGTTTTAAGAAACTTTGATCTTCAATTTTCATCCCCCCAAATGGGAATTAAACCCACAAGCATGTTAACGGTAGCCTCGAAAAACGAACACCTATATGGTGACATCATCGTCAATAATCATTATGAAAATATATGTTTTTTCCTTTTTTAAAAAAGAGGTATTTAAGAAATACATCTTCCTTACAACACACAGGTTTCTAATGACTAGAAAACGTACGTATTTACATTTTGTTACTTCCTTAGCGGAATATAAAAAGATGCTATTTATCTTAGCAGAGTTAACCTTAATTACTTACAGCGGGCGGCGCAAGTTCGGAAAGTTTACTCTTCAAATTTTAACTAAATATGTATATAACGTTCAATTATTTATTTAGCTTCTGATCTAGATGCCTTCATAGGTCGTGGGTTTCATTCTCTCTTCTCTTCTCTCGGGGGATTTTGGTCCCTGCACCACCACGCAATATCTCAAAATCACACAGGTTTTGACATTAGGTTATGTTTGCCTATTCTATAATATGCGGAATGCATCGTGAAACTGACAGAAAATCTTGTGGTTTTTGACTGTACAAGGTTTCCACGGCAGGTTAGCATTTGGGTTAATTACTATTTCGTATTTCATACCACATCAAATTATATTAAAATTATCTAACAAAATGCGATATTTGTTACAATGTCTGTTATTAGCACCGCTTGGAATATTTAGATTATTACACAGAAATATTATTCAACGATGCTGTTTACTTTCATAATATTTTAAAGTGCTTCTCTTTTACAGTGATAGATATTTCTAAAAAATTGTCACACAAATTTGAACACGCACTTCTGGACAAAATCTAATATAAAACTTTAAATTTTATATTACTGATGATCACTAAGTAACATTATTGTCTTTCATTAGGATAATCCTGACATGATATGTAAACAAATAAACTAAATCCTTAATTAAATAAGCCCACATACATAAACTAGAAAAGAGTACGTCATCTTGAATGAAGCATATGTAGATAAATAATAAATAATATGTTCTTGCTAAGAACATTCAATTATATTACCTTTCAAAAAAAGCATTTAAAACAAAATGTATGTTGATTTTTCAACCACGAAACAACCAAAAATTCTCGAAAAACATTAATCATCATGAAAGATTTATACACCACAGACTGTTTCGAAAAAAGCTATAAAAGCTGCAATAAACTAAAAAAGCTGCAAGGAATCGATCACGTCCGTAAAAATACGCACAAATTAGTATTGCACGAAAAACTGTACGAAACGAGTCCTTCAATTGGTTTCATTAAATAATTTGTCTTGAATTTTGATTTAAGTACTTCTTGTCGGTATGTAATTATTTTGATTTAAAGTATATAAATAGGTATTACAAAAAACCGTGTAACTGTAAAAGCGTCTGGACAATGTGGGCTCGACTCCTATGTTCAATATTTTCATTTCCATTCTATGGTAATGAGTCCTAAATGTACCTACCATACAAAAAACCTTTGCACTGACATTTTTTTAAATTCATAAACCAATGCAAATGTTTGGCGCACATGCAAATATTTTAATAGTCTAGTCTAGAATTTTTCTATTTTTCTGTTTTTGACGCTGCCCTCGAAAAGTAGGGTAGGGCTTTCAGTAACCTATTTGTAACAAACAAGACGGAGTACTGTTCACGTCATCTTGCTCAAGACACCCCACCTGACCTGTATATATCTTTTCTTTTACTTTTACCTGTGACAAATAGGGTAAGGTCGTCGCCCGGTTGCACAAGGATGTGATTGTACAAGCGATAGCAGTGGTGTAGATACCCACTCGGGAGACAATGCAGCGTTGACTTCCACCACTCAACACTAAATACCCTTCCCAATCCTGCTAAATGCGAGATACAGCGTGAAGCTATATTTTATTCGAGACATTTAACGATTGCATATCCATTAAGGTACTTTGCTCCACACCCGACACCGGAAGTCGCTAGGCTTAAGCGCCGGCATGCTACGTGTTTCCGCTCGTATTGTGGATTCTTACAAAAAGTGAATACAAGCTTATTGTATGTAATTTAATTAAATGGCTCATCCGGTTGAGCTTTATTAGCGCTTACGATTTGTGTTCAAAGAGATGGTTTTTTCAAAACCGGTACAGCAATGATGATTTTAAGCGTTGCCTTTGACAGAATATTTTTTTTGTCGTTTTAAAATTCGGTTTCGTGTATGTCGAAATGTTTGATCTTGTTTCTTGTAGTTAAAGAACTCTACAATTTTAAGATTTTATTTACGTCGAATATAAATTATTTATGATTTTTAATGAATTTTACATCCAATGGCGTTCCATTAATATAAATATTAATTAAAATAAATAAATAATTTAATTTTTTTAATAATATTTTTTTAATAATAATATCTGCAAAGTAATTGTTATCTCATTTTTAATTTGTATATTAACGTAGAGACAATCGTATATTTTTTCAAAAAATCTTCGTTTTTTATTCCTTCGAGTGGGAATCAAACCTACAACCGCCACGTTTACAGAAGCGAGGGCCCTACAAAACCTTATAAATATAAAAAACGAACTTCTCTAAAACCTGAGTCGTAAAGTGTTCGATAATCACTTTGACCACAACTGTTTATACAATGTAAGTAATCAATTAAAATAATAAAGTATAAAAGAGTAACGGGAAATCGGACCTCTCCCGGACCCTGGTTATTAGTTCCAAATCCACACTCACCGACTGCCAGTCCTCCTGTGTCTCAATCTTCGCTGGTTCAGTACGTTTGGCTAGTTCCGCTCTCCGCAGCTGTTCGCGGGCCCTGGTGCCGAGGTCAGCTGGACCGACCTTGATGAACTGTAGAGGGTTGGCTGCGGGCTTGCCTGGTATCACCGCCGCTGTGTGCGGTCGAGTCGCTAGGAAGTCCGCGCTGTCTGTTGTCTGTAATAGGAGGAATTTGTTTAGTTCGTGTATTGAAATACGTATAATAAAAAATATATCATTTTATATATAACATAATAAATATTTGAGAGTGTGCTATAATTATTGATGTATATAAAAGATTTAAAAAAAAATTAGTAAAAGTTTTTTTATAAAACCATAAATCGTAATCGTATTTCTTTAACTATAAACATTATTTAGGAACTATGATAACTAGTAAACTTCAGGTATAAAATTTTAATCAAACACTGTACATATCGCAGAGTAGGCAGACGTAGACGTATTCAATGCCAAGGGAATTGAACCCACGACGGTCGTATTTACAGTTGGACTAAAAGGCTAGGGCTCGGTACCTAGGTCTTAATATTACAAAACATTTTAAAATGTGAAAAATAGCAATCAGTAGTATAATTTGCATAAAATAACGTTAAATAATTGTATAATAGCATTGTAAATTAATTCGGCATAGAATCATTTTATCCGGACTTAAGTAATGACTTCGTCGAATTTCGACACTACTGGAGATGACAAATTAAAGAGTTTCTAAGCAAGTTAATTAGAAATTATTATAAACCGTTAACTCTTTTTCAATATTATGTAACTATTAGCAATTGAAAATATTTAATTTTATTTATTTTTTGCCCTCATAAAGTTTCATTTAGGCAGAGAGAACGTGGATTCCTAGTGCTAAAACTCTATGTTTCTTTTAATGCACACTTGCAATCCCCACTCTCACGTAAATGAGATATACATATATACATCTTTTTTTTAGTTTAATGCACCGTGTAATTTTAGCAGTGGCTTGAATGTTAGTTACTAAGTAATGAAATATTTTTAGATACATATATATTGTTTTGAGATATATTCTATCTATATTTTTTTAATATATAAATAATATATGAGGATTCAATTATTACTATAGGTATAATTAACGCTAGACACGTCAGAGACGGGTTGCACAACGTTGAACAACTCATTTGTAAACTATTAGTAATATTTTTCCTCTGCAATAAATTAATATATGACTAGAGATATATCTAGTCATAGCATCTTCTTAAAATGTAATTTTTTTAATCATACTGCTATGAGCTTTAGTAGTAAAGAAAAGGTTTTTCCAATCATTCCCGATCTGGAATAGAACCTTAAAAAAGAATCCTTATGTACATAAAAATTGCAATTTCCTTTATCGCAGCGTGGAAATGAAAATAATTTAAATGCTATCCAGTCTCCCCTGAGTGAGAATCGAATCTACGATAACTTTTTTCTTTTTCGCTCTCTCAGTCAAACCTTGTTCCCACACAACGACCAATACTTGTCAGAGAAAACGTCAATTGTTTTAGTTTCGTAGCCGATACCATAACGCGTTTCTAGTATTCTCAGTATGCAACATGTATAACATATACGACACAGTTTTGCATACTTACGTTCCCGTACTCAATGTATGAAATTTTAACTATTACATTATACGATGGAAACCGCATTTGCCTATTACACAGTGTTACGTATAAAAATATTAGGGGGGTGTTAATGTAAAATGAGGCAACTTTTGTGAACAAAATGTATATTGGTATACTACATTTTACATACGGCTTTGCCTGCGTGGTCTTATATGAGTGAGTCTAAAAGTTGTTTTTCACACACGTACAATATGCTTCACGCTGTATCCCGCAGGTAGCAGGTTATGCAAAGGAAAGCCATACAGATATTAATTTATTTATTTATATAGTGGTTACCCACTTTCCTCTGAATTCTGGGGGAATTACGTGGTGAGTAGCGGAACTCCACGCCACGATTTGCCTCGAGTGAAAAAAATTAAAATATTGAATATTTCATTTCCTCGAGTGGGAATCGAACCTCCAACACATCGCGGTTACAGCCACACGCTTGTGCCTCTTATACAATATATAAATATTATAATCTACTCCGTTATCAAACTCTGGACCATCTTTAAACATATTTGTAAGACCAATAAACTTACCCTAGTAAAAAGAACGGACGTACAAAGTTCAAGACAGCTGCATCGTTTATATATAAAGTGCATACGTTCTAAATTTCTTTACATTATAAATAGATACTATCCACTGTTCACGCTTGACACTCCCGGTTATTTCTGCACGTATAGTAACCTAATTTCGTCATTTCAATACATAAATATATATACATGTACATTTAACTGTAAATTTGATAATTTTTGGGTTCGATGTCCAGTTAAGGGAATGAGTTATGACCGTTTCTTCGCTCAGTTAATAAGACAGTTAAATTTTAAATTCGGGCAGAAAGTGGAAAATGGAGTCATTGGACCTGTCTCCCTGATATACGCGGCTTCGTGTAATAAAATAATATAGATGTCTTTGAGATAGAATCAATAAAAGAATATTTTATAGCCGAACACGTAAGATAAACTAACTAAGACACATTTTCAACGAATTCTTATAAAACTTTTGTTAAGGTACCTATAAGTATCCAAGAAATATACATAATATTAAGAGTAAAATTGGAACAAAGCTATTTGTCTCTATGGTAGCGGGTTCAAATCCCATTAAACTTTTTTAATGTTTTTAAAATGGACTGAAACAGATGTTTAAAAAACAAAAATATTCGCTAATTATTAACACGTAAAGCCATTTAAAGGCTGGCATTTAAAGAATGCAAGTTATCAATTAGCTGTTAGATGGAAATTTCTATTAAATACTCGTTAGAAAACGACCAATGCTGTATTGCGAGACACTAAAATTGTCACTTTCTTTAGGATTCATTTAAGTTATAGTTAAAGCAGAGTGTTTTGTGTTTCAACTTTATTTTGTTTGTAAGAAATTCTTATTTAGACAATTTTTTTGTCTTTTCTTATGATATGTGAAATATTTACTAACAAAATCAGAAACTAAGTTAAAAAGTAAAAAAAAAATAATTTAAACCAATCCATAAATTAAACGAATTACAAACCTACACAAATACTTGCCTTTTATTAATAGTTACTGCATATATAAGGTTAATTCAACGACACACACAAACAAACTTAACCTTGAGTCAAAATTAAAAACACGGTTAAAACACCAAATAAACTTAACTAAAACAATATAAGTTATAATAACTAATAATTTCTAAGTTCTGAACGTGCGTTCAGCAGTTAAGTCACCGAATCACTGCCTCTCGCGCTTTTCCTCGAGGGAAAGTATTAATTAAAACGACGTTATTTCAAATGCTCGAAGTAACGATCGATGTGTTTGTTACGTCGACTATAAAAAAATATTTCCGTAAAAAGTTAGTAAAATTACTTGTAATCTATTAACATATTAATATTACATGGAAAATGGCGCTTGGTGTACGTTGTAAATATTTTTTTTTTTTGGGAGAGGACAAGGCAAACGAGCGTTCGGGTCACCTGATGGTAAGTGATCACCGCCGCCCACGACCCCTGAAACACCAGAGGAGCTACAGGTGCGTTGCCAGCCTTTAAGGTGGAGGTGAAGGGCACCGGGGCCCGGCAGTACCTAATGCTAAACGCAGTAGCAAGGGCCACTACTTCACGCCGGTTTAAAATGCCGGGGGTGGTATTAAATCCGGTCGAGTCTGCCCATGCGAGTTGCCATTACTGGCGACGTGACTCTACCACACGTACTTTAGTCGCCTCTTACGACACCAACAGTACCAGGGTGATCCTATTCTAAGCCGGGACCACACGGCTAAATGTATATAATGTGTTTGGTGCAACAATGACGCAATTACTAAGAAGTATTTTAGCGTGTTATGGATCGATCTTTAGATATATTCAATAATTTGAACCTCCATTCATTCATAGTCGTATTTTCTGTGATATATTAATCTGAGAAGAAAAATTTGTTCCTATCCAAACTTATCGAAAACATAGTGTCGTTACACTAGTTACATCGTTCGGTCTAGGGTTTGATGAAGTTTAAACCGAACTTTTAAAAGAATAAATAAGTGTCTTAACACGAGTAATATATGTGGAATGCATTTTTTGTATTTAGTAAAAAAAAATGACTATCCTATGACTTTTACATAAATATCAAGTAAAAAAAACATTGCAACCTAGTGATAACATCAGGATCATATTGAAAATGGTATTTATATCATAAGATATCTTATCACATACGCCCACTCGTCACTTGGATACTTCTAACATAAATCAATAATTTATGAAAAAATAAATTAATTAAATGAATGCGGTGGCTCTAGGTTCACATGAATTTCAAAGACTTTAGTAATAACATTGAGAGAAAAAATAGTTAGAAAAAAATTTAAGGGAAAAGAAAACTCGAAATTTGGAATATGTAAGCAGGTAAGGGACAATGGACATTTGCACTTAAAGTGCATACAAAGAAAGCTGCGCGCGACGCTAGTATACATGTATATAAAAAACTGTGCTTCAGTCCGTCCATCTATATGCGTTATTTTCTAATTCATTATAAAAACAGTTAAATCAATTTTGACAGGGCATTAATAACGGAAGCGTGTACATACAAAATGTATACAGTACGCAAAAAAAAATATTTCTCATTGTCGTGTCGCACGTCACATTTATTTTCCGCTCGATAGTTCATGAAAGTGCTGGCGTTAAAATATGAAATCGAAACTGTCCATAATTTAATTAGCTATGGCGTTATGGATATTGACTTAAAATCTAAGAGTTGAAGTTGATACGAATCGATTCACATATTGAGGCAAGGGGCGGCGTTGAGTTCTGCCACTCGTGTGTCTTAACACTAAGTTCCCTCTGCCTACCCTGCTGTGTGCGGGATACAGCGTGAAGCTGTGAAGCTATTTCACGTAAGGGTCATTGTAATCTGTCCACTCGCTGGGTCTCTACAAAACTACATCAGAACAAACACACACGTCGCATAATCGGTTAAAAAGCCTAGATATACTTTTTTTAAAATATCTAATAAATTTCCTAGGCATTTATTTTTATAAAAATATACATCTGTTTATCTGTTGTATTATACCTCTTGACATAATGACGAGCGAAATCGTGAGACTTGTTAGTAATTAGAAAGGGGCCGCTCGTCTAATTTGAGAATTTGAAACTACGATGTATTGAATATAGCATAATGTCAAATATTTGTTAGATTTGGAATTTGAATGATTATTATTATGACACTTAGGAAATAAAGAAAAATTTAAACTTAAGAGAAAGAGATATGTAAATATCTCTTTGATAATGAACTTTTCTTTTAGATTCACGCTTTATCCTACACAGCAAGGTACTCAGAAGGAACCTGGGAACCTTGTGTTAGCCGTTCCGTAATTTCCGCTGAATTGCAGAGGCACTGCAGGTAAAATTTATTATATTATATATTATTATAAAATTTATTATATAATAGTTCAATTAAAGAAAAAAAACAAATAAAAGATTGAATAAATTGCACGGAACCCCTAGTATATGATCCATTTACCACTTGGCCGGTTTTGTCTTATTAAAATAAAACAAATTTGAAACTAAAATACTGTATACAAAAAAAATAGTTCCGAGAATATAAATGTATTTATTTTCGTTCTCAAAGAATGCAGGTGTTATGTTGTTCTGTTGACGGCAAAGTAATAACTCTTCCGCATCGCGGGTCGTAACTACTCGCACATAATTACACTGTAACTATATTATATTAGTTTTTCTCATACAGTCAATGATTTATTTGAAGAGATAAATTTTGATAGCGTTTGTTTTCATAATATAGTTCATTTCCAATATGTATGTGGTCGTGTCACTGGAGGCCAGGGGGTTGTGGGTTCGATTTTCTCTTTGATAACAAGACAAATGGGTTATTGAGTTTGCCACTCAGAACGTGATGATCTTAGCGTAATTTCTTCGGAGTGTACTAAGTTCTTGTGCTTTCCCTGCTACATACGGGACACAGCATAAATATAAAGCAAAATAAAGTGTGATATTGACAAAGAGAATCTTATGTATATTTCTCCGTGTTCTATTATTTAGAGACATAGTTTATTCTGTGGTGGAGTTCAACACCGCACTTTGCGAAATCTAATTAAAGAAACAAAAAAAAAGAGAATTTTTTAGCCGAGTGAACATCATTATCATAAACCATAACCACTACGTACAGTTAGTTATACTTATACCCTACTTCACAGCAGTGAGCGAAAATAAAATAAATGTTTTTCCACTCAACACAATCTTTCTAAAATTGGACGGAGAAGAAGGAACAGAGTGTCCTAACACTGAGTTGTATTTCTATCTACCTAAGTGTCGATAATAATAAGGGAACAGGACCGAAGCAAAAACAATTAAAGACAATTTCAAAGAACCATTATCAAGAATTTAAAAAAATATATAATCTTTGCTTGGAAAAGAAAATAAAGAGAAAAAAAACCACAAAAAGAATACAAAAAATTCACTAACCTGCTCAAAAATAACGGTTAAATACAATAAACACTAGCTAAACTAAACTAGCTATCACAGTAACGTATAAACTTATACTGTGCGATCATAGTGGTACGGCGGTTTGCGTCACGCTGCGTGCTTTCACTGTTTACGTGACGTGACTTTTTTGAGAATACGCCTTATGGTTGAGATGTCTGTTATATGTGTATTGATAGATAAGGCGAAGATAGCAGGTTTGTGTTAGGAAATGTTCTTTAAATATAATAAAATGTATTGGATAAGTTTTAAATGTATTGAGGCTACTCGTAGCATATCATTAATGTGACAAATAGTGGTTTCGATTTCCACTCACAGAATAAAATATTTAATATTTTTATTTCTCGCTCTGGTAATAAGGCAAAATGGGAACGGAGTGTTTTCAGAAAACCAGAACAGAACACCAGATCCAATGTTCCCTCTGCGTGCAATGTAACCTTTGCGTGAAAAAGCGTGAAACATTTTTTCATTATGAATGCATATACGAGTATCGTATATGGCAATAAAAGAAAGCCGGTCAACACGCAATGTCTCAAAATTGTCCTATTTTGAGACATTGCTGGCAGTACGCCAAATAGTTATTACAGTCATAAATCCAGTAATCTAAACATATAAAACTCGTTACTATGTGACTGACAGACAACGCACAGATGAAACTATTGAACTTAAAATGTTGAAATTCTACATGTAAGGTTAAGGAAGGTAGGGGTGCTCCCCAGGAACGGTATTTTTTTAAATTTCTACAGTAACGGGATAAACGAGACTTTCCTTTTCACCTACTATAGTCCAAGCAAACAAACTTGTGGACTATAAATATTAACATATAATACATTTTTATTATTTCTATGGCAACGAAACGACTTCTCCTTAAGCTGCAAATCACGATACATATGTATGTATGTCATGTACAACCAACAGCGTAACAGCGAGCGCGATTCGAATTACCTATTGGCCGCCATTAGATAACTTTAATATGGAAAGTACCAAACACTACTTATTATTATAAATAGTTAAAGTACACTACACTTAGCATGAATTTTAACAAATAAGCTTTTTTATTTTTTTTTATTCCATAAAATTGACAAAAGGCAGTAGGTACCGGGACTATATTATATACTTTATACTTTCGTGTAAGGCTATCTTTGTGCTTGATTTTTTAGCTTTACATTGTATCCTGCAAATAACAGGGTAAGTTCACAAGTTCTGAGGGAACCTGGGAACCTATTGAATACGAGTATGTAATTTCCTCGAGTGGGATAAGAACCATGCCTGACCTCAATAAAGATTATGGTTTTAGCTATTATTCATTTTCGCCTAACCCCGCACATCAAAATGGGAAAACTAAACTCTATATCAAGCCTTTGGGTGTTTTCTTACTAAGTTACCTGTAACTATTCCCTGCTATTTACGGGATACAGCGTGAAGCCAAAAATAAAACAAGAAATAAATGTCGTAATATTTGTCATCGTTGACCGGCCACTACCGGTGGCGTGGGTGTTACACCTTCGCGAACGCTTTTTTTATGTAGGTTTGAGTCATAGTGCATTCTTTTATCGACTTTTTGTATTTGGTATCTTGGAATGCAAGTTTTTATTTACTGACTTAGTTTATTTTTTATCATATAAATTAAAAAAAACGATTTTAATATTCCGTTTTGTATTGGGGTTTCGTTATTATTTACTGGTAAAGATAATTTATAACTCAAACATGTCGCCGAATTTACATTTCGTGTCCGCTCAACTCAACGTCGCTCTTAGTCTGGGTATCAGAGTAAGGAAATGATAATATCACTTTACTTATTCTACTGATTGGTAACCAAACCCACAACCGTAGCTTTTACAGCACAGGCTGTATCACGACAGCCTCAACACATGTTTTAATATTTCAAATGGTAATACATTTGTTTTTAATTTTAATAAGGGAAATATTAAAAAAATCTAATTATTAAATTTTATTCAAAATTAAATTAAAAATATATCGAATTTTATGAAATTTCATAAATTTCGATATAAATATTCCAAAAATTTTATACAAATAAAATATAGAAAGAAATATCACACATGTCTTACTATACCTTTTACTCCCAGAAAAAAGTAAAAGGCACAGATATCAAGATTTTCTTGATATTTTCTTCTGATCTACTAAATTGCCATACTGGAATTAAACCCATAAGATATCCATATGATAAATACCTATGTCCAAATATTTATGTTAATTTGACATTCAGCCCGTGACACATTTTCGAAACAGATTTCATTAGACAATTATAAAACTATTAAAATGTTAATTTTTCAGTTTTAACACAATCTGATAGTGTTATCTATTAAAGTTGAAGCAACAAGCTCAAAAGATTTATGGCATACTATATTATTTCTAAGGTGGGAAGGAGTAGGTATGAATTTTGCATAATAATCAATCGTGTCGAACCACGACAATATGTGACGTCTGAATATAATAAACGCAGCGGTTGTGGGTTCGAAATCGATTCGGGGAAATGACATAATTTTAATTATGCGTTCTGGTCCGTAGAGAGAGTAGAATGATAATATGAAGTTAAAAAAATATACCATGATGGAGTCCAACATGTGCTCATATAGTCTACAACAATGAATTTGCGAATGTATGCAATGCCTCAAAAATAAGGCAGATAGTGGGAACGTGTCTTACGGGGACGGAGAGCCTTAACACTAGATTTCCACTGTCTACCCTTCTATGTGCAGTAGTAAAAAAAAGTATACTAAGTCAAATTTTACATAATTACCTGATTGATAGCTCTAATTCATCACATAACTCATCAAATAATATATTATATCAATTCGAAATTACAGTAAACCAATTCAAGTTTAATATAAATAATGATGAGACTGTCCAGAGATCTAATTTCGACATAACTTAATTATTTCGTAAGATATTAAAATCTTTGATTCCTTTCAGATTTGTCAATACTTATTTTGCTTCACGCTGTATCCCGCTGTATGTAGGGTAGGCAGAGGGAGCAGTGTTAAGACACTTCGTAGACATTTTCACTGTGGAGACATTACGTATTGAGTGACAGAATTGAATTCTGTCACTCAACACGCAATGCCTGGCCTTCTGGCCACGCTCACCTGCTTGCCAGAGCGAATTAATGAAAAAATATTTCAATTCCTCGAGTGGGAATCGAACCCACACAACCTGTTGCGTTTATTGTGCCACTGCGCCACAACGGTGTTAGTAAATTATTTCTTAAGATATTAAAATCATTGGTTTGTCTCAGATTACTCAAAACGTGGCGTTAATCAATAATTATGTTATTATGCATATTTGAGCTTAGATTTCTGAAATATCTCGAAATGGTAATTAAAAAAAACTCGATTTTGTTTTTATTTTATCTAACATAATATTCTTAATGAGGCTGTCTCGAGATCTGTATTGATCTAAATTCCAAAAGCATCGAGTTTTTATCTCACTCGATGTTGCAACTGTAAAATTTAATATATATTTTTTTATTTTCATACGTATTGCGCCTTTTTGAAATGTAGAAAATACATATTTTCTCCAAATTCTAAATATTCGTTATTATAATAGACTATTTCAAGCAAATCATTCAATCGTCAAATGAACACCGGCTTCCACCGGCTTAGGAGGCAGTTCTAATAAAAAGAGTAGGCAAGAGAGGTTAAATAATATTTCTTGCACATTTTCTATTTATAGTATCTATGTAATTATCTTATCAGTGTTATTATAGTTCTCAAGTTGATTGTAGTGTTGGCTGTGTACACACAGATGTGATACATCTAGGGTTTGTTTTAGTTTTCCTAGAAAATAGATAAAACCTAAGTACCGACCTGTTCTTAGTCAAAACAAATTGTGATTAATAGCTCGTGGGTAATCGTTGTTTACACTTAAAGTAAAATGTGGGCTTGGAAGTACTGTGTGGTGACATCAATAAGTAAAAGCTACCTAATAAAACTAAAACGCAACCTACACCTATCTATCCTATATGCACTAACACCGTAACTCCACAACACGCAACAAACGGAAACGTCGAGATGTGTTATCACGGAACAAACAATCATGACCGATAGCGGGGTCAACGGCCGCAAGCTATTTCTCTCACAAAGGCTTATATTGTATAGCTTTTTTTTTAGATTTTTATAGTTGGAAGTAATATAATATATAATAGTAACTTAATGAGGCCCGTCAAGGCGCAGGGGCACAAGTCTGTGACTGTAACCGAGAATCGTGGGTTCGATTTGTACTCGGGGCAATGAAATAATTAATATTTTTATTTTTAAGTCTGGTGTCGAGGCAAAGAGTGGCGTTGAGTTCCATTACTCACTATTACGCGAACATACTGTCTCAATACTAAAGTAGTCAATAACAAGTTAAATAGTAAGTTCTATTATATTTAAATGTAACTAACTGTAGAACCATAAGAGTAGCATTAATTCAAAGCACACCCGCCCACGTCTCTAACAATGACTTCCTTTCACGCTTAATTAGTTCTAAAATCAGTTAAAACTGTAATATATTATGTTTATATATATATATAATACATAGTAAACACGCTTTATCCCGCATAAAGGTAAGAGGTAGGGGGGAGACCTCGGTTGACCTTCGAAAAAATGGAAGGAGGTTACGTAAAAAGCATGAAGAGGTTAATGACAGTGGACGAGGCGAAAGAGTATGTAGAGACCGTAGCGTTTGGCGCTCCGTTCTCTCTGATTTCCCGCTAGGGATAAAGCGTGAAGCTTTATATGTATGTAGGTCTATTGATTAACGTAAATCTAATTACTAATATATAAACAATGTTTGTGACGTACTGACATACATAATTAGTAGGTTTGAGAGTCGATATAGGAATAATTAGTTGAAGGTTTATACGTAGGTATCGGATAGGAGTGGGGGAAAAATCCAATTATTCCCATTAGTGCAGTTGTAAGGATTTATGACGGTCGATACATGTCAAGGTAGCTTAGCGCGGGTTCAATTACTACAGAGAAAACAGTTTTGTTTTGTTTTTGGTACGAGTGAATAGTAGTATATAGTATAGAATAGAATAATAGAATAATTAAAGTTTTGAAAGAAGTTGTTTTTTAAAATAAGAAAATAATAATAAATAATAAATAAAAAATATAAGTATTTTAAGAATACAACACAACACATACACAATGTCATATGCAGGAGACAGCATAAAACTATAACAAAATATTGTTCAATCAAAATATTCATACCCATAGAGTTCGACAGTAAATGTCAACGGCACCCAAATAAAGAATTCTCTAATATATATTCCTATCTTTTAATAAGCCCCAAGATTATATCTATAAAGAAGTAGAGTGTCGCGTGCCAGTAAGAGGGGCAAGCCACTTTCACCAAGGTCGATCTATTGTGTACTGTTTGACGGAGAATGCTATGGGTATGGGTATGGGTTTGGATATGGTTTATTTGTACCAGTATCTTACAAATTGGAACTATGTTTAATGTTTATGGATATGACTTTTCCTTTGGTTATAGAGCAAAGATTGAAAACGTATTGGGTAGTGTCTTAACACTACTTTCTATCAGCTTATCCTGTTAGGTACATGAAGGATAGAAAGTACAGCTAAAAAACCTATGAGACACTAAAGTGTAGGTACATATATGTAATATATACAAAGTCCTCAATACCCAGATTACAAGATAATATTTGCTAGTAGTTTTATCGTTATCAGTCCAGCATTACTTATTACTGTGCTATGCTAATATGTGGTTTCGCTGTGATAACATTTATGAGGACAAAGGACTCGTTTCGAGTTCAATGAAAACATTAATATTATAAATGGAGTCCTATTTTATTAAAATAAATTTAAATTACTTTTCAAAAACAAAAATTTACAGTCTAGTAAGACATTACTTTGTTCTTATTTCAATGTATACCGCCGCAGAAGGAACCTGGTGTCAGCACATTCCACTCCTTAGGCACCACCTGCGCCAAATTCTCGAAACATTGTAATTATAGTTGCAGAGCTCTACGGTGAGCTCGTTGCCTCGTTTATGTAGGATTCAGCGGAAAGTGAGGAACTTAGAATCCTAATGGAAACACAGTGTCTTCACACTAGGTTCCCAGATTCCCTCTGCCTACCCTGACAGATACAGTGTGAAACAGTACGTCTTCACTAAGTTCTTTTTATATCCGACTACGTACAGAAGAAATGTAAAGTTTTTTTTACGTAATACGAAAAAAAATTGTGTAGACGATAAAACTTGTATAAACTATGCCTGTGCTCCTTGACCTGTTGAACTGATTCTAGAGTTGAGAGACCTGGTACCAGGAGTATATATTATGTTTGAACAGATGTGCTACGAACAGATGATTTTAAATATTGTTTTATACTAGCAACATTTTCTTTAATCGATAGTTTTATTCAACATCTATATTTTCTCGATCGAACTATTTATATCAGAAGTTTATATCAAAAAATATATTAGGCCTAGCTAATCCGTCAATCCGTCCCCAATTCCCGCACAAATTTAGGCTAAGAATAGGATCACCCTGGTACTGTCGGTGTCGTAAGAGGCGACTAAAGTACGTGTGGTAGAGTCACGTCACCAGTAATGGCAACACGCATGGGCAGACTCGACCGGATTTAATACCACCCCCGGCATTTAAAACCGGCGTGAAGTAGTGGCCCTTGCCACTGCGTTTCGCATTAAGTAATGCCAAGCCCCGGCGTCCAACATCCTCCACCTTTAAGGTGGAGGATGTTGGGCGGCAACGCCCCTGTAGCTCCTCTGGTGTTGCATGGGGTCGTGGGCGGCGGTGATCACCTACCATCAGGTGACCCGAACGCTCGTTTGCTTGTCCTCTCCCATAAAAAAAAAAAAAAAATTACTTTCTGTTCTGAAAAATGCTACAAAAAGAAACACATAATATGTTATTAAATGAATGCCGTTGGAACATTTAAAAACAGCTCATTTTACTTTTTCAATTTATATCATTTAGAATACAATAAATAAAATAAACTGTTAACTGTTGTAGACTGTCATGAGAATGGTAATAATTTACATCGCGGGGTCGGGAGTTCGATCTCGAGCGTTCATTAAGTAAATATTTGTGTAGTAAATTGTTTTGATTTATTTAGTTAGAGGGCACGACCGACGGGGAAATGTCCCAACCGACAGTTTTTATACATTAAGAGAATTTAATGTAAAAATCTCAGTGTATACGTCTAGAAGCTTCCAGTATGTATACGTACTAGGATTATAAAGCTGGAGGATTTGTTTGATTCCATGTGCTAATCTCAGGAAGTATTACTTGAACTGCATATTTGTTTTTCTTTTACATAGTTTATTTATCGAGGAAGGCTTTTAAAACGATAAAACCAAAACAACAATAAAAATATTGTAAAAAAAAGGGAACTTAGAGCCTCCGAGATCGTGACGCATCCGCAGAAAAAACTACTATAACACATAGAAGTTAATTATAATTAGTAATTACGATATAACAGTCATAAACACCGACTAGAGTCTACGAACAGTAACTAACACATTTATCTTTATGGCTTTTACAAGTGTTTTATAATGCCACTAGTCTTCGCCCGCGACTTTGTTTGTGTAAGCTTTTACAAATCGAAATAAAATACATCAGCTTCACGCTAGGGTCTCGTTGTCTGTGCGTTGTCTGTCTGTCATACAGTAAAGGAAGGAGTTTTTTATATATATATAAATTTCCATATAAAACAAAGAAATGAGTCACATGCTATAAGATTAATTTAGTGTCGGTCATCAAAGGTCAGGCGCGATGTCGTTTGATTTAATTTCTTTTAAACCTGTTTTAGATACGAGGTGTGGGTGGAAAGAAGCTTTTAGGTTTTAAATTTTATGATTTTTATCTATTTCAGAATTAATTTCAAAATAAAATATACTAATATACATATTTATTGTGTAATTATTTATATGTTTAGATTAAGTACATTGTATAGGCATATGATAGATTTAGAACAAGCTGACATATAGGTATGGAAAGTGTACCATTTATGGATTGCATATTAACGAACGACGATAATGAATTTGATTTTTGAATATAAAAAAAATAAAATAATTGACATTTTTGAGGCTGTCGCGGCGCAGGAGTACAAGCGCGCGGCTTTTATAGGTTCAATTCCACTGAAAGGATTATATATAAGAAGAATATATTTAATATTTTCTTTTACCTCACCCTAATAACGAGGCAAAACGCAGCGTAAAATTCCGTCATTCAATGAGAACGAAGTGTTTTAACACTAAGTTTCCAAGTTTCCTCTTCCTACCATACTATGAGTAGGATTTTTTAGCTTCATACTTTTTAGATGGATCTAGTGTTAAGACACTCTGTTACCCACTTTCTCCCCAACTTTCGAGAGATCGAATCCAAAACTACTGCGTTTACCATTGCCATCGTAGTCCCACGACGGCCATTATGGAAAATTATTTTCATATTCAATAATTATTTATATAACCTATAAAATAAAATAAACATTATTTATGTATTTCTGTAATTGGTAAGAGAATTCCATTTATCACTCGAGCCGGAGTCAACCTTAACCTTTACTCGCTGACTGACTGACTGACCGCAGAGGAATCCTGATTGCGTTAGAGTATTTGTTATTGTGACTCTATCCATATATTAGCTGAATTTTATTTAGAATATTCTTGATTTTTATTCTTTTTTCTTGTGATACTTCTCCATGTAGATATAATATAGTTTAGATAATAAAATGAAATGGACATTGATAAGACTAATGTAGGAAAACGATCAGTCGAAAAATATAATATTGCAAAAAATATTACTCAGTATTCTGCGTGTAATAGAACAGGCAGTTAGGCAGTTAGTTGATTGGTACTCGAAACAACGTGAAGCTAAAGTTAAAAATATGGGTATAACGCGTTCATTTAGTTTCTACGTGCAAAAATATATCGTTAATGTGATAATGTAAGCCAATATTGAGGTAAAGGACACCGGCCCTGCCGTATGACGGAAAACCTTAATTTACATTCATTTATACTCGTGAAGACCTAATTGACTTTTAGCATTTCATTTTAATAGATTTATTTTGAACATGTCTCTGTTTGAGAGAGGACGATGATGGTTTTTGATAAGTGGTCTCTGGTTATATAGCATAGCTAGTTTATAATTAGCTTATGTGTAATTGAACCCTGACCTGTACACTAGACGGTAAAAAAAGAAAAAAATATTATTATTTTTATTTTCATACATTTCGTAGGGACGAAAAAATTCGATACCTTTCCTTCGGTACAGTGTACAAAATAATATTCTAACGGATATTTCCTATATGGAGTTTAGTGGCTTTTACATACTAACGCTAGGTCGTTATGTAAAAACCACTAATCTCCATACGTAAAAAAATATGTTTCAAAATACCACGTTCTTTTCAATTGTAGTCGCTAACTACCCTTCACAAACGTTTACGTGCCATTTAAAATAAACTTTGATTAATAAAAGTAAAAAGATTGCCTTTCAGAAAAACTGTGTAAAAAATATCCGACACAATCGAAACTATTGTTTGTTTAAACGAAACTACGAGTACCGTAGTATTACTTACGACTTACGTGAAAATTTACTCAATTTTAGTGAAACGAGTGCTTTTTGTACAGCGTTACCTCATTATTTATAAAAGTTTAGTTATTTTAATTCTATTTTTATTCATTTTTTATTACAAATATGCCGTATCTATTGACAATTACGTCACTTCATGTTACAGTAGTAATTGTTATGTTATATTATATTATTACAATAGGGTAGGGCTGAGGGAACCTAGTGTTGAGACACTATTCTCCACTTTACACTCAATTTTGGAGACTGCGTGTACAGTGGCGGAACTTAACGCTGCGATAAGCAATTATTATTTATTGTAAATATCAATTAAAACACCTGCATCTAATAAAATTACACAAACACTTGAACTATGCATAACATTCACAGATTGACACTATCAACAAGATTCCCTTTCAAATAAGGTATTATACTTCCGTTTGGCCTTCATTATATTGCATCAGAGTATGACCTGTGCTTAATTGTGAGTAAGCGTTCTTAGTCTTGATATAAATGTAATATGAAAAATTGTGAAGATTTCAAAAAAGAAATATCATTTTTTAAGTAATAGACAGAAAACATACACAAACTAACAAGCCACGGTTCCGAGTTCGACTTCCACTTAAAGGAATCGATTATTTTTATATTATTATTTCACTCTGCTAACGCGGTGGGGGTGTCTGTGGAGCGAAGTGCCTCAACACTATGCTCCCCACCCATGCCCTGCTGTGTACAACGTGAATCTAAAAGAAATCTAATAAATACCCTAATATTCCCGAGTTCATTTTCAATTTCAAAAATATATATTTATTTATAATAAACTTCTTTTGATCATTTCCTAAAAGTAAAAAATAAATAACATATTTAAAACAAACTCTTTATAATAAATACTTTTTACCATAGTGAATATCAAAACAATGCCATAAAATATGAAACGGAAGTAACGCGTTACGAATAATGCAGCAATGTGAGAGTAGTCTCTGTGGACGGCCATTGTGGGCAGGACGCGCGGACGCTATAGAACAATATACTAATGAATGCTGGCTAGAATCAAAGTAAGATGTACGTGGTTTTGTAAAATATGAATGTAAGTTTAGGTTCGAGTCCCAGCAATATAAATGAAAATGAAAAGTCATACAATGTAGTTAGTTGTGGCAAGTTTTCCCATAAAGCGAAAAGCAAATATTACTATTATTTTTTTTATAATTTCACGCTCCATCCTTATATATATAAAATGGAAATGCAAATAAATACTATGGTTAATTTTCATAATGATGTAACCAGTTAAAATAGTTGTTTATTGTTTAAGTTGTGCATAAATATATTTACATTACATAATTTGTTTTAACCCCCACGAACTCTACACATTCCTGATTCGAACCCACAACCGTTTCGTTAATCTAGACACGTTTTAATTTTACGATACCGTTGTGCGGCATAGATTAAAAAAAAAAAAGAAATTGCAAATTATGAATGGTACAGATATTCTTTTGTCGTTGGCACGCGTGACTTACATATCGAGAGTCAAAAAAAAACAACTAATAGATCTTATAAAGTATTAATAAATTCATTTAGAATCTTAGAATGATATATAATGGCATCTCAAAAGCCTTCTTCTCGATAAATCTAGAGAAAGATTATCCGACACAAAAAACCTATTTACTTATATTCGAAACAGTAGTGGTCTGAGCTGAGCACAGTCACCCAAACAAATTCAACAACTTTACAATATGAGCATAGATTCTTCATAATTGTAAATACATTTAGCATTGTTCTTCAATTTCATCACCACGTCACGGCCAACATCGCGCCTGGCAGCTTTTAGACGAACTGATGATGAACCGACACCAAAGGTCGACACTAACAAGTGTCACAATAGTATAAGTGTTAGAAAATTTGTTAAAATTTACACAAGAATTGTGTCTTCGAGCTGTCAGCCGACAATTTGTAAATTACTTTAGCCTCGTATTTGTTAGAATTTTGAAATTCAATGAGAATTGTTGCGAAAAATATATTATAAATTAAAGTTCTGTATGAAAAATGTCAGAAAATTCATTAAGATATGTCAGATATTACTTAGAAGTAATATTTTTTTATACATTTTCAAGGTTGTTAGTTTGAGTATATAAATTCATGATAGACGTTGAATAATCTTGAAGAGCAGTTTCCACAGAAGTGTCAGGGCCAACATGGCGAAATGGGAGAGCTTCTTAATGTAAACGCGACGATTTGTGGGTTCAAATTAAACTTGGTTAAATGAATTATTTTTATTTCCCCGCTTTAAAATACTGCGGCTAACAACACGCAATTTAAACACGCTTTAAAAAACACGCAATGTCTCGAAATCTATCGGAAAGTGCGCAGTGGAATGTCTAGACATTATGTTTTTTACCGTTAGAAAATCATATCATAACATGCCACTATTATACAATAGAGCACATCAATAAATGTCAATCTGTCTTATCAGTGTATGTTCAGTGATAATACCTTAACATTTCTGAGGAAAATTTCTCTTAAAACCATATATCAATACTAATGTATTGTTTAATATTACAAAGCACTAGTAGCGTTAAGTTCTGCCACTCCACACGCAATGTTTTGAATTTGGGTGAAAAATTGGGATAATAGTGTCTTAACACTATTCCTCCTGCTATCCTGCTATGGGGAAAAAAGAATGAAACTACGGCTATAAAGTACCATAAATTCTTACTTGCCTTAGCGTTATGTTAGATTAAATACAAAAATATATGGTTTAAAAAATTTCAGCTTAGATCATCTGTTAAATCTTTTTTTATTGACATTCGTAACAAAGTTCAAAGTATTTTAGAGGCATATTTATAATAGCTATCATAAAATCGAAGGTCACATTATTTCTGATTGACTAACACCATCATCAAAGTCTACCATACATAAATAATTAAAGAACTAAAAAAAATCGGTTAAGTCACTCAGATCTCTGACTCAGACCGTGGGTTCCGTACTAACTTCATGATTACAGGTCATCAGGAAGTGCAAATATATAAGCAGACGAATTTAAAATTGCAATTATAAACGCTCCTTTAATAACAAATTTGATTTATTCTGTAACATTGACAAACAATAAAGTGATACTATGAGGGTCTGATCTTTTTTTTCCACGCACGGTACCCTAAAATGGCTTACAAAAAACCGAACTCATTTAAATTGGTTACGATTTTTAAATTTAATCGCTAGTCGTCCTTAACTGTTCCGCATTATATAAACACGTATTCAAATGATCGCAAACTAGTGGCGTTACTGTTTTTTTTTATTGTTTTTACTTATTTATTTATAAAATTTAGATATTTTTATGCAATTTAATAT
>JBAIZZ010000127.1:493973-512448 GCA_037355905.1 Heliconius aoede
ACACAGGGGCACAAGTACCGACTGTAAACGCGATATGTTGTGGGTTCATTTTTAAAATGAAGAAAATTAATTATTATATATTACTCATATTTCCTACAGCGTTTTCTCATTTAGGTTCACTAAATAAATAAATACTAATTACATAGTAAAACAATACTGTCAGCCTGTCGCCGTCCACTGCTCAATGTAGGCTTCCCTCATCAAACACTAAAAGAACAAAACTAACTAAAGATTTTTTCTTAATTCTTTTCATTAATTTCTTAACATTTATAGATAATTAACATATTCTATATAGTATATTAAATAGATACCGGAAGTTTGTAGAAAGCGCAATCGTGCGGTAGCGTGGTGAAATTTTAGACAAGCGATATGCATCTTACGTTTTAGTCGTGTCGTGTGAGGTTTGAGGTTATCACGCACAATTATTATGTTACAATTTGTAATTGTACGCCGTGGATTCATTTTCAACGACAATCGGGTCACGTCTCCGAGTTACTTCGGTAAATTAAATTTCGAGGGTAGATCGTGTCCTGGCCAGGTGCACAAGTTGAGGCTTCAATTCCCACTCGGGGTAATGAAAATATTTTCATTCTCTTACTCAGATAACAAGGTAACGCGATGTTGCGTTCAGCCAGTCAATTCGCAATGTATCGAGAATTCGGTGGAGGGTAGGGAACGAAAGTTTCTTAACGAGAACGGGGTGTTTAATTTATTACCTTTGACGTATTATCCTCGTTTTATTCCTAGCGGAGTAGCTTGGGATGGAGAAACCAACGCCATCCTTCGCCTCCTCCACTGGGAATGAAGCCCACAAAAAATACTACTTTGTCAAAATAAATCAAATTTTTATACCGCAGGTATAATTGTAAAATAATAATCTTTTTTTAGAGTTGTACAATTCTAGTGTAACGTATGGTTATCGCCACTTGAAAAATTAACTTGCTGCTTATTTAACATTCCACTAAAATACAAATGACACCACATCTACCTTAATTTCTCTATACCAGATTCACGCATTTACCTTTACAGCAGGGGATGCTGTGTGGGGCCTCAAAAAGTCACAATGAAATAATTTTATTCAATATTAAAACCAATAATTAACTAAATTTACTGCCTCAGATTTGAGAAGAATCTGCTCAAGCATACGCGCGGAAGGTGCGGTAGTTTTTTTGTCACCACGTCAAAGAATTCATTCGCCCAATTGGGAATCGACTCTACAACCGCCGCTGTGCCGCTGCGCCATGACGCTGTTTTAATGTATGTACAATAAACTAAAATGTAATAGTATAATTAATTGCAATAACCAAGTCTAAATAGAAGGCAAGTCTAAAATTAGAAACAATCAAGCCAGCCTCAATAAACTAACAGTACTGTACTGTTCCCAATAAAAGCAAATAGAATAGATACTAATGAACCAAAACTGAGGAATCCAACTACGGTTACCGCCAGTTATAAACGATGTTGATATAGAGACAGTTCATTTAAGGAATTAGGTTTATCATCTATTAACACTAATAGAAGGCAAATATGAACGATCATATTTCGTTTTATTTATAGAACTTCGAAAGGATTTAATATTGTTGTGTTTAGGATCGACTTTGCTCTGGAGAATTATTTATTTTCATTCCTTTCTTTGGCAATAAGTTCCTTTTGTTACTCATTCCATACACGGAGTAAACTGTGTTTTTCAAATTAAATTATTATTATATCGACGGCTTGGGTGTGATCTATACCTAATTTTCAATATACTTCTTTTCTTCTAACCGGTCTATCATTCAACAAGGACATGTTTTGTGTAAGACAGTCTTGACTTGACTGGAGGAATATCCCGAGGTAGTGGCTTATTTGGACGGCCTATATTTGCCAACTCACAAGTAAGACATAAGCTGAAAAATCTTTAATAGTTAGTTTTCAAACTAACGCAGTTAAAAATTTAAAATTAAACTACTACTATAAGATTTTTTGTTTACTTTTTATTTTATCTATTTTACAAAATTAATTTTAAATCATTCTAAATATATAGACACATAAATTTACAAATTTCTAACCATTCGTTTTATTTATCCACTGTTGTGGTAACCGCTTCACTATAACGCAGTTGAAATATTCACATAGTTTGTAAATCGATTACGGCATGAAACAGTAACGATATTTGAGAAAATCGTTAGAAATTAATCACTTTACAGCTTTATATTCAAAAGTGGTATGTTTTATTTGGTTTAATTTATTCCAGATTTTAGATTTTCCATTTTAATATAAAAAAATGGATCGCGAAGGTACAAATCCCTGCAAATGAGTTCAACCAGACACGAATGCCACGATTATATCAGTGTGGTTATGTCAGTGTTCGGGCACTTTGCCACTTGGATTGCTCAAAAATCAGGCGCGATACGGAATCTCAACCTGAATACGAATGGACATTTAAAAATCACAGCATTCGTTGAATATTTCATGGCGGGTTTTGTAAGGACGCGTCAAATTGACGGACATTGATTGTGTAATTTATGTTACACGTGCAATATTTTTGCGTAAAAATTCAAATATCTACATTTTATTAGTCATAAGCAAAAGCGTATGCTTTTCCTGTGGCTTCGTCTGTATGGTTAAATGGAAATAACTAAGAATTCATTACATTTTTCATTTTTACTTCGTTTCTATTCACCCCCATTAAAACATTTCCGTTTCCCACTTTCCAAATTCTATAGGCATGTAGTGGCGGAACTTAACACTGTACTTTGATTTTTTTTATGAGCGACTAAGTGAAAATATTTGATCGAGTGGGAATCGAATCCTATCTAAAAGCTATCGCGTTTCCAGTCAGACGCATGTGCTCCTGCGCCACGAGTCGATGCCGGACCTCATTGTAGTATACAAAACTAAGTAATTTCACATAACATCATAAGTACATGAACTCAATTCGCAGAGTGCTCGCACTCATCAAAACAAAGTCACTGATGCGTTATACTACACTAGCATTGAAAAGGCCTTCGCGCACGCTCTGTTAACCAACAACAACCGAAACCATCGACTATAAACCAACTATAGAGCAAAGGTAGCCATAGTCTATGGTCAAATATGGGCGAGATCAACGACCGGCGTACCGTTCGCAACAAAAATTAACATTCTCTATGCCTGTTCCGCCGTCATTAACGTAACAGATCAAATCAAATTGTCCGACATTTACAACTCGAGGCTATTTTCTATTTTTTTTAATCTGCAACTCACTTAAAAATATGACGTGCTTCGATGCTTGTTTGAATATGTTGTAAGTAAATTGCTTTATTGACTTATTTTTCTAGATGTGGTAACAAGATAAAGTGTGAGTTTCGCTACTCGCACGCAATGTCGCGAAATTTAACGATATAAAGAATGGAGTGTTTGAACACTAGATTCCTTCTGTCTGCCTTGCGATACGGTATTTTAATTCGGCGGCAAGCGAAAAATGGTAGTATTTTAATGGGAACAGACTGTCTTAACACTAGGTTCCCAGGTTCCCTCTGCCTACCCTGCTATGTGCGTAAAACTAAAAAAAAACCATCAATCTTATAATGCAAGTCAATTAAGAGATAATTACAAATTTCACGGTTTTTTTCATTTTCAATTGGAATGTGACAGATTCAGAATTTGATCCTAATAATAGTAGGACCGGACTGACATTCAGAGATTAACCTCCTTTCCTGGTTGAGCCTGAGTTAGCCAATTGAATTAATTTTATATCCCTGAACAACCTAAGCCTAAGCTGCGATTTAATTTATAATATAATTTACATTACTTTATAAATCCGTTCTCAATAGTATTTATTATAATATATGTACTGAAAATTATATTTTACTCCTTTGTTATGACAGGTGGAAATAATAAATAATAATTATAATTAATATCATTAATAATTATTATTATTATTAGCCGTCGTGGCGCAGCGGTACGAGGGTGTGACTGTAACGCGACGGTTGTGGGTTCGATCCCCGTTCGACGTAGTAAATAAATATTTTTATTTAAGTTTATATTTAATATAATATTTCATTTTCTCGAGTAGGAATCGAACTCACAAACTCACGCGAGCACAATCATACTGTTGAGCCCATGCGCCACGACTAGCTATATTTTAAAATATCATTAAAGACTATGTTTTGACAAACTTTATGTTCGTAACAATTTCCATAGTTTATAGTTATAGTACTATCATAACCTTCACAATTGGCAATACGACTACCTATCTCACAATATTTAGGAGCTAGTGTGGGTGAAACTGACTAACACACCGCTAAAAAGCTTAACGAGGTAACAGTAAAAAGTTGTCTATACAAACAAATATAAACTTTATTCCCTTACAATAGAAGCTAATGAGGAATTTCAAGATGTTATTAGATAAAAGGGCAAAGTAGATAAGCTAACGTCTTAAGGGATGTTGTTGACGGTAATGGACGAATTGAAAGATGTCAGACTTCCATTGAGTGTTGTTATATAGGAAATATTATACGAGATACCTATTACGGCGCCGAACAATGGCCTGGGTGGGAAACTACTGGAATTTATCGACAGATACAGCATCGCGGACGTTTCTAATAGAATATCGTGCCTTATCATAGACATTCATTTCAGTTTTAAATTTGACTTTCTCAGGAGGCTTGGAGAAATTTGATGTAAATACTCGTATTATATTTAAAATAACAAGATAGTGAAAAAAATTAATTAAATATTCAAAATATTGACAATAAATATATTTAAAACTTAAACGCTAAAATATTAGTGGAATTAGAAAAAAATATATAATGTAGAACGAACTCGAGACGCATGCACTTATCTAGATAGAATGTAGGTTGATAGTTAGGGACCGGCACGTACCAATATGGTCAGATAAGATTCCACAAGTATACAGCGTATAGCAGGTTGAAATCTAGAATGGTTAAGTATATGCATACCAGAGATGGTATATAAGTATATTTGAGGCCGTTGTGTAGAAGTTACGGTGTGGGTTCGATTTAAACTCGGAGAAATGAATTTATAATATTTCGCTCTGGTACAAGGCCCAAGTTCAGCATTGAGTTTCACCACTCGAAAATTGTGCGAAAAGTGGGGAAAAGAGTGTCTTAACACTAAGTTCCCTCTGCTTATACATATGCGAGAAGTTGATTTATTTATTTTTTTATTCTAGGACCGTAATATTTAATGTACCTGCGGCTCATCTCCATTACAAAACTCTACAAAACCTCTACCGTTTTATGAATTATTTCAAAATCCCGTGTGGCTTCTGCAATATCTGCAGTTAGTTATTTTGAATTTTATTTGCAGGCAATAATATAAGCTGTGGCTTGTCTCGTTTGTTATATAGGCGTGTGGCATCAATGACGAAAATATTGTTATAGCAATTTATGCCCATAATTTAAAGTTTTTATCCTCAACTCGTATGCAGATTTGGTAATCGGTTATCGATCGTGACTCAGGACAGGATTTATGGCATTGATATTGAGAATTGCTATAGGACGTTGGTGGAATTGGTGGGTCTTCAAAATATTTTACGTTGAACTGAAACAGGAAAATGGAAATATTTTATCTTTTAGGTTTATAAAAATTCCTATAACTAAGAATCAAGTAATCATTATTTTATTGTTCCTGTGTACATTATAGTGGACAGAGAAAACCAGGTGTCAAGTTATTTCGTCTGTCAGTGATACAGTAACGGAGAGTCGTACATATAGATAATTTTAACGCAATAAAGAAATAATATCTACTATCAAAATCAAAACAATTTAAAAACATATCTCGTTCTACTTTTGCAATGCAACATAATATTATAAATTATACTTATATCTACTTAGATTCAAATCCTAGCATTATCCAATGTCAGCGCCATTTGAACACTATCTACATCTAAGGTATGTTACCTTATGTAAGACATTCACGTCGCCGTCACATAATGTTTGACTTTATGTTCTATTTTAGTGCTTATTTTGAAATGAAATGGTATATCTTCTTTATTTAATTTAGTTTTTTAGCTTCGACGGGGTAGACAAAGAGAATTGGGGAATCTAGTGCGTGTCTAGTGTCATATTGCCTCTGGCTCCTTTAAAATAAGTGTATTAATGGTTCCAAACTATCCACGGAATTCTGGAGACATTGCGTGTTAAGTGGCAGAACTCAAGGCCGCGCTACGCCTCGTTTAATTACATGAAAATGTCTCAAAGTTTTAACACAACTATCATACATTTTATTAGAAATGACAAATATTATGAAACATATGTTATTTTTTGTTGCAATATAAAAGTAAATACATTATCGCGTCAACGGCACTTGAGATAGCCGACATATGTATTCTCTATCTACACTCGAAAACTTTCTTCCATCTAGAAGTATCTACTTACTATCTATCGCAATACGTAACACGTGAATGCTTATCATTTTTCAAATAAGTTTGTAATCTTTGATAAGAAATTTCGAAATTTCTTTCTCTTATGTCCAAGCGCTCTTTCGTGAATAAAAACAAAAGTTTATTTAATATATATAATTTTTAAAATAAAATGAAAATACAAATAAAATAAAAGCCTTATTAATTTTAATAAATATTTTATTTAAAATGGTAATTTTAAATTATTAATTAGAGGCAATTCTAGAAAAGAAAAATAAAACTAATAAACCTCCACCGAGTTCTAGAAGCGTTCGCTTCCTGCTATACCCCGAATACAGCAGGGTAGGCAGAGACGTCCAATATTTAAGTCACTCTTTAAGCTATGTTTGGAGAGCACTGTAGTGCCTTGTTATTAGAACAAGGGCATAAAAATAATTATTTACCCTAATTGGGGATCGAACCCACAACACCTGCTGTCTACATGTGTTCAGTACACATATATCATCGGATAAAGTGGAGGACAAAAAGAAACATTATAAGTAGCCAAATACAAACTACAAATTAACATTTAGAGGCTGTTACTTATTAATTCCGATTGCTTTCTCGTACCGAACAACTTTTACGAGAAATTGATAAGCGATTTGTCTATAATAATCTTTATTTTCCAAGCTTTAAAGGTGATATCTATATAGCTATATTAATAGGACACAGTGGTTTTAGTGTTGTGTGGGTATATATAAATTTAATTTTTCATTTCAGATTTATGCTATGGTAGCCACTCTACCATAGCATACCTTAGTGTTAAAACACTCTTTTCGGTGTTTGCTTTTTGGGTGATGAGTAGGGAAACGCTGCATGCTCAATGCTGCACATTGATCTCGTAATTGATTTTCAGGGATGAGAGTCAAACCAGCAATAGTCGCGTTTAACAATAAGACGTTATGACGCTGGTCGACTGTTAGTGTAGTGTAGTTAATTAAGTAAATAATGCAGTAGTTTCAGCGGGCGAATCCGCGAGCGGGTCGCTAGTATTATATTTATTTATATTATATGTATATAACTAAGTTCAATTTAAAATATTACAGCCGATCCTAAAAACAGCCACGTATTTGAAAGGTAACAGCTCGAAGGTAACGTAAGACCTATTTAACAGGGGTGCCACTAGGTACTCTAGGCTCATACAGATTTACATGTGATAGAAGAAATCAAATAACTAATATAAATGGGGCAGTATTTTTAGAGCATTTCTGAGAGCTCTGTACCTAAGAACCTAGCATTAAGACACTCTGATCCTCCCTCTCCGCCAAATTCTAGAGGCATTTGCATGTGAATGGTGGAACTCAACTTTTTGCCTCGTAGAGCGTGGAAATTAAAATATTGAATATTACATTTCCTCGAGGGGAATCGATTCCACGACCTCTCGTGTTTACAGTAGGAAGCTTGTTCTACCTACGTACCCAACATACATACAAAAATCATTACAGTCCGAGGACAAGCGAAAGTGCTAATGTCGCAGGTACAGACACCGACAACGGTCACGCATTCAGATTTGCTCGGCGACTGTTACGAGATAGAGCTGTATTGTATTAATTATTAAAAATACTTGTTATTATTGTCAGATATACCTACAGTGAATAGGTAGTTTTGATTTTTAGAGTTAAAACTGCAATTTTTAAGCTTCACGGTGTATCCCGCATATATCAGGATAGACGAGAACACTGGGATAAGACACCCATGCACTGCCAAACTTTACACATGCACGCTTGTTGATTGGTGGAAGTCAATGTCGCACTTTGTCTCGATACTCTCAAATGAAAATAGAACTCACAGCCGCCACGAAACCGTCAAAAAAACATTCACAAGTTATTAAAAGGAATTATTTGGAAGAAAGAAAATCTCAGACACTCGAATGCCTAAAGCAGTTCCTTGCCTCGATGGTATTCAAAATAAAATAATTCAATGTAAACATATTACAGTAGAAACACGTTGTTTACCCGACGCGTTGCTTCTATGTATGTTTTGTTTAACGTGTTACAGCGGTTAGCCATCAATGAATTTACTTATAGTACGGTCTATGAGTCGTGGCCTTCAGGGAACTTCAAAGGAATTCGATGTAGATGGCAGATTTTACTAATATTTTTCATAGTTATCATTTTTTTTTCGCGAGACAAAAATGCACAAAAGTTCAGGAAACTTAAGATTAAGGTGGTCACAACTCGTCGACCATACTGTACATATGTAGGCATATGTACATACATATTGGTTTGTTTATTACAATATTATTTAAGAATATACAGACATCGGCATTCCTTTATATCAATATAAATACAATAAATATTATTTTTATTGTATTTATAGTGATATAAAGGAATGCCGATGAGGCCGTCGAAGCGCAGTGGCACAAGGGTGCCGCCCGTAAACGCGACGGTTGTGGGTTCGATTCCCACTCGAGGAAGTGAAATATTTCTTTACGTTTATATTCTTCGCTCTGGTGTCGAATTATAATAGGAATTATCTAGAAATAATGAAATTTATTTCCTCGCTCTAGTAACAAGACAAAGCACGGTGTTGAGTTCCGCCACCCAATACGTCTCAAAATTTAAGCGGGAAATTTAAAACAAAATGTTTTAATAGTAGGTTGAATTGAAAATATTAAATATTTCATTCCTTCGAGTTGGAATCGAACCCACCCATCAAATATATCACCTCAGCACGCTCGTTCTCACTTACTACTACTACGGTAGCACTATTACGATGTAAATTATCAAAATAACGGTACAAAAATGGTCAAAGCTAAAGTGAAGATTTTATCAATGTTGATATTAAAATAGCCGCGGTGTCACTACGAGAGTTCAGGAGTTAGTGAAGCAATTAAACACGTTTACGGTCCATCTAGCATCTTAACGAGCTTTTTACTTGTCTTTATGTGAAATTGCTTCCTTGAATAGTGTGTTGCAGTTTACAGTTCAGCTGGATAAGGGATAGCTGTTCCAACGCGAGGGTTGTAAATTCAATTTCTGCATATTTTACGAATGTGTTAACAACAAAGGCCAGTCGTAGCGCAGGGCCACAAGCGTGTGACTGTAAATTCGACAGTTTGTTTATTCAATACCTAAATACCTACCTAATTTCTAAAAGAAACGTTAAAATATTTTTAAATATTTTTGAGAATTTCTATACTGAAACAAAACGTTAAAATTATTTCTTTAAGGAAAAAATATCCCGTTACAGAGTTATTGACAGACAACGCACAGACAAAACTAATGGACTTAGAAAATTTAAATTTGGTATCTACGTAGTTTGGAGAGTGTAGGTTACCACTAAGAGAGGATTTCGAGAAATTCTAACAAAAACGGTAAAAAACATGATTTTTCCATTTTAAGTTTAAAATCCACACCAACAAAATATAAAATCTGAGCCACAATCATGTAAGAGTCATAATATTCAATAAATTCTACTATATAAAAAAGGCTTTAAAAATAAGCTAATGAAGTTTACACTAGAAAAACTATAAAGATAAATCTAGATCCGGTTCTAAGCTGTTTGCTGTCAATTTTTACAAATATTGTCGGCTATTCCTGATTGAGAACACGCTTCTAGAGAAATAAATTAGTGGTTGTAATAGGGTTGCGAGATTTTATTTTTATATCGGTGATATACATATAGTTGTAAAAATGTTTACTTGTACAGATAATTGATGTAGTAGTGCCTTTAAAAAAATAGGAAAAGAAAGTTTTTAGAAGCTTGGTTAAGCAAAATGCATTTCTTAGTTTGTCATCAACTATTTTTTGCCTTCATTCTCACCTGACAGACAGAACACATTTCTGTAAAAGTAACCATTAAAGACTTACAACAATAAAAATCTAAATATTCTACATACAATTTCGAGTCAAGTCAAGAGAAGTCAAATTACATAGAAGTCACGGAAGGCAATTTTAAATGTATGTTAATTGCATTTCGAATCTTAGAAGCATTCAAATCATATCTATATTACTTTGTCTATATGACATTAGCATTCCACCACTTAAGACAGGCAACCCTAACCAACAGCAGATCACCAGATGTACCTCATACTTCGAAGGTATATCGTAAAGGCGGACGTATGGCGAACGAATTTAGACGTCAAAATAAACTTTCAAGGGCAATGCACTGTAACTACGGACTACCGACTAAAAGCTAAAATTAATATACTATCGTATCTCAGGCGTGTATGAACTTTGTACTTATTCATAAAAGCCGAGTGCTCTTTGAGTTTATTGAAATTATCATATGAAATTACTGTATGGTTTGTAGATTGAAAATGATTGAACTGCAACTCATATGTAGTTTAAATATTTCATTTATTATATTAAATGTATTTATGTCTATTATAATGATGATTGTGGGTTCGATTCTTATTTGTGGGATTGAATTACCTTCAATTCCTCACTCTTACAACAAAGCAAAGCATGCCGTGGAGTTTCACCACTTAGCACGCGATGTCTCAAACATTGAGCTGAAAATAAACAATGTGAAGTTAAATAAACTCACTTTTTTCAATTATTTAGTATTGTATTTTAATCTTTAATTTTTTTTTTCAATTTTTCATTCCTTTGTAAAGTGAAGGAGTAAGCTTTACGTAATTACGTTAGCACCGCCTCCGCTAATTTGAGCATAGAGCTCTTTGTACCGAAGCCGAACAACTAACTGTACAACATATTTAGATGCGAATTTAATTGTGGGTAGTAATAACAGATATATAATTGTATAAGTAAAGTCAAGTAAAAAATATATATTTCAGAAATTATGTTTCTCGGGTCACCTGTAATATTAAAATTTTCTATCCTATATTTTTAACACTATATTATAAGTTTTGTTACCTAACTTAGCACTTGATCTTATCAGACCAGTAAATTAAGAATTAACGAAGCTTTCTGTTGCGTTCACAGTTAGATATTTTGAAAAATGTTAGAAAAAATAGATATTGGAATTAGGCAAAGGGAATCTGAGAAATGAAAATATGTAATGTTTCATTCCCCCGAGGCTGATAGAACATTCAACCGTCGCGTTTAAACTCACACCCCAGTGCCACAATGCCCTCAAAAAAAAATCTTTAAGATGTAAAATAATATATACATAATTTTAAATATTTCGTACTTCTAGTTCAACGCGATGACGGTACAGCGGGCGTTGGCTACGCAGAGGTCACTGATGTTTGCTTATAGAATTGAATGTTTATATTGAACAATTCTGTTTACTTTAGTGTAGTAAAATCTTAAACATGTATATATATAAATACTATGAAGAAGACATCTCGTATAAACAAAAATATTTTTTATTTTCACGGAAACGAAAGATCGTTTGGTACTGCGCAAGGAGAATTAGAATTTATATAAAAAAAAAATAATGAATGGTTTTAAATGATGTTGATGTCTCCTAGAAAAACTAATGTAATTTTATTTTTAATTATATTTTAAAAGCGCAATTGGTGAGTTTCTTGCCGGCTCTTCTCAGCAGATTTCCGAGCCGATGGTACCTTCCTGTAAGACTTTATATAGAATATAGTAATTTTTATGAAACGATGAGGATTCAATAGTGCAGCAAACACTGACTTGATTAAATAATGAATTAAAATTTAATTTGAATGTACTGATACACTATATAGTCTTCACTGACATGTAGTAAAAATGTCTTAATCTAGCGGAAAATTTAATTAAAATTGACCGAGTATACAATATAATGACGATGATGATGATGACTTAAGGATTTCAAACAAAAATGTAACAAGAATCACATCACGTCATGTGCACACACTACCACCTTTTATAACGAAATTATAATGAAATGACGAAAAAATAGCTTACTCTCTATGAAGTCAAGTACTATTTGTTAAGTTGTCCTCGTCGCTTGGACGTGGAATCTGTAATACCTGCGCTGTTAGAATACTGATGGAACGTGTCTGTAGCGGTTTCGATTTATGGCCCTTTCTTGGTATATCTGTAGCTTTAATTGATCTAATATGGTGATCAGCTGTGCAGTGTTCCATGCCGGCTTCGGGAATGGAATTTGTGCTGCTTATTATTTTGGACAATCTTAGTAAGATAAAATTTAACTATTTTAAACGAAATTTAACGAATACCCAACTTTAACAGCCTACCTTACAAAATGGACTAAGACATGAAGAAAGTAACAAACAGACGTACACACAGATAATTCTACATAAGCTCAATAGTGATCCTAAATAATAGTTTTAGTTAGTCACGTCTCACCATTTTCAATTCGATTGTTGATTGAGTTTAAGCCCGTGGCAATATCACATAAATTGTTAACAATGTCGCACGTACAACGCTGCCAGAGATAGGATTTATTGGGAGTATTCAAATTGGTCGTATTTAACGGAGATTAAGTACAGTTAGTCGTTTACTGTGACACACTTGAGGTTTACTTTGTAATAAAGACATGGTATCGGTAATAAAATTCTGATGGAGACGTTAAAGTTTTACAATGCATTTTTATAATAATACTGACATTTATATACGAGCAACAAAAGCGGACCAAAACTAGTGCCTTGAAGTACTCTCAATATACAAGATAGAACATTATTGTTATCTTCTGTTATGGAACGACATAGAAGGAGAATATTATATTTTTATAGTGAATGCAGTCATCATCATTCAGTGCAAGCGACATGTAAGAGTCATATACCACATAATGGGATTCAAAGCTAGATTCGCAAGGTCACGGTACAGCCGTCACGCGTTCCTTCATTTATGCGCTGGCTCAAGTTATTTCATATTTGTGACAAGTGAATTTTCGAGATGTGAAATTTTATGTTTCTTTTTCCATTACTTTAAGAGCATTACGATGTTATTATTCTGTTGTTAAATTCTTATGTTTCAACTCGTTATTACATATAACATGTGCATTTTTTGCAGAACTAAAGTGAAAATGAAAGTTTTTAGGTACTTAGATTTCTTTATAACCAGTGAAATCTTGATTTTCTCTTTGTTACATTTATACATGATCCTTAATAACAGACTTGTTTTTAAATATCACGATTAGAATTAAGTCTATATGTCCATATAAATATACTTTGCCATAACAAACTTCCAAAAACCTTTAAAATTTTCAATAGAAATACGTTATATACACCAGTAAATCACTTGCGCCCAACAACAACTGGTCGCAGACGTAATAAATAGTTGAGAATTACGAACTGTGAATACGCAGTGTCAAGACGCAGTAAATATGTCCTGCTTGATGTCGACTTGTCGTGCTCTATCCTTGCTCTTGTAGCTGTTTGATAATCTTTATCTATCTATTTACATAAGTGGGTGAAAAAAAAAATGGATATTCATTTTTCCATAGCACAAGTCTTTAATTTAAAATAGAATTACATAAAAAACTTTCATATCTCACACTCACTAAATCTGTATTCTAACAGATTTAAAATAATTCTTCACTCTGGTATCGAAGCATAAGCACGGCGTTGAGTTTCGCCACTCAATAAGAAATATCTCCTTAATTCGGTGAAAAATGGAGAACGGAGTGTCTTAACACTAAATTCCCTCTGCCTACCGTGCTGTATGCGGAATACGGCGTGAAACTTAGACATTACACACAATTGAGACATTTGCTGACCAGATCATTTCACGTTTTATCTCGTTAAATGTAATTCTGTTATAGTGAAAGAAGCCTTTGCCCTTGTGTTATTTATAACCTATCTACGTCGTGTGCTTTGGTGATTTATTATTTATATATGAACGGTAGCTACATGTGAATCAATACGTAATTCTATTTTAAGCTGCAACAGAAGTAAAAGAGATTAAAGAGTTTTTCTTTAAACTTTTAATATGTATTTTTTAGGTTTACGCTGTCTCGAACATTGCAGGATAGCAGAATGTTCCCAGTAAGACACTTCTATTCCGTCGAATTCTCTAGGAAAAGCGTGTCGAGTGACGAAACTCAATGCCTTGTTTTATTTATTACAACGGGGAAATGAAATTCATTTAAACAACAATTTCTCCGATTATGATGATGCTTTTATACGGTAAAAAAAAATGAGCGGAAAATATTGAAACTGTATGAGTTTTTGATATTACTCACAAATCAGTTAGAAAAAAAAATAGATATCAATCTTAGACAGATTATATAGGATAGACATTGCTCTACAAAAAAAAACTATCTACCTCCAGATATTGTCTTTTAAGACGATTCAAATTTAAAAATGAGATTTGATTTCAAGCTTTGTCGAGTTGAATGGCAATTACAAATTTCACTGGAGCGTCAAGTGTGACGTCGAACCAAAGTTACCGTTCCCGTAACGGTAGCGGTAGCAGCGTATGGACCATAATTAGCTAAATTGTTCGCCTCTCAATAATTTACGCTGCCGGGCTTGCGTCTACCTATATCTATTTCAGTCTCTGTAATACCATTGTTTCTAATATATAAAATTTGTTATTAATACATTAAGATAATGGTACATATTTATGGTAAAACTTGTAATATTAATAATGGGTGACTGTTATAGCATCTATATAAATTGTTTACATATTTAATTATATTATTTAAGAGAGAGAAATCACTTAAATCACTTTGATATTGAAATAAATTTATATCAAATAAACATCTGATATGCGGTCGTCATGGCGCATGGGCACGAGCGTGCGATTGTAAAGATGTTTTGGGTTCGATTTCACAGGGGAAATGAATGAATTATTTTATATTTTCATGCTCTCTCATTGCTCATTTCACGGTCTGGTAGCACGCGAAACTCAACGCCGCGCAAATCAAACAAGACACTCAAACAATACAAAAGCACGTAGATACATGAAAACAGATCAGATGTACCCTACGCCCGGCCGCACCGTTACCGGTATTTGGGTCGGTCCGCCCGTAGCAGTATGCCACGAGTTGACGATGTTATTTATATCAATTAACCACGCGTCGTGTCATTTTTGCGTCTGTCCGTACGTTATTGGGTTAGTTGGGGAGTTCATTTTATTAGTTTTTTTCTTTTTTACTATCACAGAGTGCAAATTTTCTTGTTGCGTTTTTTAAGTTTCACGCTATTTCCTATAAATGGCTGGATTGGGTGAGAGAATCTAGTTTTAAGTCATACCGTTAAAATTTTGCGCAATTTTTTTTTGGAATATGGTGTACGGAGTGAACGCCACGCTTTCTCTAATTATTAATTATAATTATAACTTTTTTTTCATATAAAACATTGTCCGTTTCCACAGTCCGTTTAATAAATTGCCTACTAATTTTCCGTTATTCAACCTGAAAAGTAACAAACCAACAGATATTACATTAAATAACGTAAAATACGAGAAACGTTTTAATAAACTACTTTTCCTAACGTTCACCCGTAAAAGGTGCTTTTCGTAGTTGTAATGTAAATGTAATGTCGTAATTTCATTGTTTATGCGACAGAAATATTATAATAATGTTATTTGTACCAGTGTCAAGTTAGTAGGTCGGTTTTCTTATTAAACATTCTACCGTATTGAGGAGACGCCCGCTCGCGGCTTCGCCAGCTCGTACTACTAGTTTATAATGGGATAAGTTTTTTTTATTTATAAACAGATCGATATCGATGTCATATCCAATTGTAAAAACTGTAATCTGTTAAGCTATTTCGATTAGGTTTTTATTAATTAGAGATAAACGCTACAAATAAACAGAGATAAAAATTTAAAGAAAAAGTTTTTAGTTCCATTACGTTATTAAGTGCCAACTTCCCCCAATTGGGAATAGAACCTACAATCGCGTATACCGCCGCGTATGCTGCTGCGCCACGACAGCCTCTATAATATGTTTTATAATTTTATTTGTATGCATTTTCTGTAGTATTCCATACCATACATTTAAATTTTTATCTTTATTGCGTTACGGTAATGTTAATAGGAATGTACTATATGAGTAAATAAAACATAACATAATATGGAAGTAATATTCTTTTTAGGTTTATGTTTAGATCTCATGGATTTTCGACCCATGGATTATTAGATACTGGTTTTCATTTATTAACATTCTAATATTACATAGGTCCTCAGACATCTTGATATCGCGAATCTACTCGTTTTATTTTATGTTATTCTTTTTACATAAACTTTTTAGGCCGCAGTAGCGCAGGGGAACAAGCGTGAGACTGTAAACACGACGGTTGTGAATTCCATTTCCACTCATGGGAGTTTTAATGGGAATGGAGTTCCTTAACACCAGGTGCCCAGGTTCCCCCTGTCTGCCTAGGTGCCTATAGAAAACGTCACCGTTGTTGATTCAACCTTACTAAGTACTGTTGGACAAAACGTAACGTTGAGTCACTCAATACGTAAGGAACGGAACGTTTTAACACTAACCCCTCTTTTTACTCTATACGCCGAATACAGCGTGAAGTTATTAAAAAATCTAACTTCTAACATATTAAATACATAGATTGTACATACAATACGTACGTGTTTTCCTTAATGAGATGACCCACAAGAAGCTACCATCTACGTGACCACAGTTTGTGACGGAATGTCGTCGATTTTGTCACTTATGCGTGACGATGTCACTCGGTGTCTGACCCCCTTAGCAAAATGGTATAAGCGAAATCATATACTTACTAAATACTTAATAAGTATATGTTCGAAACGTGACAGTGCACGTTTGTGGGTAACTGTTTAGATGTTAATTGTTTAACAAGATATTATATTCAGTTCACCCGCGATCGTGACATTTGTCCATATTAATAATACTTACCAATTAATTGGAATCTCTTAAGGCTGCACATACCTGTAAATAAAACAAATTTTATTATTAATCAATAAAACATTTTTTTTTTAAATATCATTAATTAATATAATGTAACGAGTAACGGTTGAGTGTTCGATGTCCACTAGAGAATAATTGTTAAAATTTTTCACATCGATGTGAAAGGCGTGGCGTTGCCTTCCTCTACCTAACACGCAATGTATCGTAAATTAAACACAGAAAAATAGAGAACGTAGTGTTTTAGCACTAGGTTCCCTCTACGTACAATGCTCTGCGAGATGCACACTTACAATCGAAAGCTACTTCAATCACACTAATCTTCATCAAATATTGATATAAGTTATAAATGATCAAATAATAGAGATCGGTATGCAAACAATTTGTTAACGCTATTTTAATAACGTACAGACGGCGGGAAGCGGCAGTGGGTCAGATTCATATGTACTGTAATAGAATAAAATGGTTAAAAATATCTCTTGTCTATATATTTAATATTTTTGAGGAAAAAAAATAAACTTCGAAATTCAAGTAACATGGCAGTCATTTCTTCTATTCAACATTTTATTCCATTTCAGTTTTTTTAAAGTGGAAAAATAGAAGACTTAAGTGAGAGACTTGAGACTAGATTTTCTCTATCTATCCGTCTATTTGGGATAGAGCATAGCTACAAAAAACACACAGCTACAAAAAAAAACTAGTCTCAAAGCGAACAAAAACGCGAGCACGAATTAGTCTAAATATAAATAGCAATACATGAACACGGCAACGGTAACACGCTTACATGAACTGCACCTGTCGGTTATGGAAATGGTGGTTTTAATTAAGAATTGCTTTTTTAATAACTTTGAACCGACTTTAAATAAAAGAGGTTAAGAGTTTGATATGTATGTTTATTTTATTGTTAGATTTAGATAATATTTACTTGAAAGATATTATGACATTATGACACTTTGATTCTCCATTTTCCACCAAATTCTGGAAATATTATAATATTTGATTTCCTCGACACGGGAACCGAACCTACTACCTGTCACGTTTACAGTCGTACGCTTGTAGCCTGTCATAACTTGCCTCCACCAGAAAAAGAATTTTTGTATTTACTAATCCATAAAGTACGTTAATGATATCAATGTAACTTAGTTACATCCATTTGACCATGCATGCGAAGCCGCAAGTAAGAGCTAGTTTATATATAAAATTGACAGAATAAAGCGGAAGCCACGTAAATTTCACTACAGGAAGGCTAATAGGGTGATGACATTGTTTAAATCGGATTTCACTGTAATCTTGTTAAGTTGAAAGCGAAACATTTTATTTATATATATATAAAACAATTATTTGTTATATACAAACACAATATTGTCAATTTATATTGTCTAATGTCTTTAA
>JBAIZZ010000127.1:512548-606147 GCA_037355905.1 Heliconius aoede
AGAATAGAAATATATAATAAAATAGTAAAAATGCATTTAAATCGGTTAAAAATGAAAATAACAGACACACGTCTACTTATATACACATATATAGGAAGATATACACAACAGAATAAGGTTTTTGGGGCCTCATACCCTACAGAGTACCTGACTTTATATGAAATGGCTGTGAGTTTGATCCACACTCCAGTTTGGGGTTGGATTCTTAAAACTCAAAAACAATATCTAGACTTGGGCAGAAAGAGGGTCCTTTTTGAGTTTATGTTAAAGTCCAACTTAGGGAACAGTCTAAGCTTTATCAAAATCGGTTCAGTATATTTTCAGCACGCCTTTCTCCAGAGCAGATATTTAGGTTCTAAAACAAACACAAAACAAATGCATACAGCAAATTGATAACAAACATTTAAAATAACTATAAAAGTTAAATTTAAACTCGTCGGTTAGACTACACCTGCAAGTGCTATGGACGGCACATGACAAGATAAACACTTCCCCCGAGGACGCTGATTGTGATAATTTGTAGCATAATTCCTGCTGCTTAGTTGGCTGTGGTGGTGGTGGTGGTGCTAATCAAATATGTGGAGGTGTCTATGATTGGGACTTTGGGGATTTGGTTAACTTTTCGTACTCTGTCAGAAGCGATGTTGGTGTTTTTGGTGATTGTAATGCATCTTTTATAAGATTCTTAGTAAAACATACATTCGGTAAAATTTTTAATTTTAGTACATTGCCAAGGCGGCCTTATCACTATAAGTGATCTCGTACACGCAAAATTATTAATGGATAACTATCAAATTCAAAAAATAATATTACTATATTTGAGGCCGTCGTGGCGCAGTGGCACAGGGTGCCGCCCGGAAACGCGACGGTTGTGGGTTCGATTCCCACTCGATGAACTGAAATATACATACTATAAACAATAAAAATTCACATTTGTACATAAATAAGTATCGTCTTTAAATACTTGTACACCTAAAGGTTTTTACTTCTTAGTCCAACTTCTGCTAAACTATATATATATATATCGTAGTTTATGTATATAACAATAGGCTAACGCTTTTTGTTGTTGAATATACAAAAAAAATAACGTCACTCATACGTTTAAAAAAAAATCATACCACAGATTGAAATACATACATCCTGGATAAAAACCGCAACACAGTTGCTCAAAGAGTCCTTATTGAATTCACTTTGCTATACACTTGCTGTAGTAAAAAACAACTTATTTCGAGGGCCATATGAGCTATATTACATTGTACAGAAACCCCTGTGAATTTTAGTAGCATTTTAAACTTACTGCACTTGGAATAGGTTCGATTTTTGTAGAGCATTACGTTGTATAGCCGTCGTTAATATGAAGTGTAGAATAAAAATTATAAAAGTGGTAGGATGCTGAGGTTGTAAAGTCACTAGCTATCGATCGCGTGGGTCGTGGGTTTAAATCTTATGCAAAATATGTTTAATAAGCGAACTCGTGTAAATGAGGGTAGATGTAGGTGGAAATGTGATACATATCACTTATTGCAAATATCTAGAATCTCTTTCCGAATACGTTACAAGCTTATAGATGATATGTGTTTTTACCCATCGAGCTTTATGTCTAAAACGAGCGAAAAGTAAAACAAAGTGATTTTTTACTTACCCTAAACGTACATACAAAAATTACTTTAAATACACCCAAACATTTTATTGAGCGAAGCGAAGCGAAACTTTTACTGGTCAGAAGTGTTCCGTTGGAAATGCTACTCCTCCTACATCGTTAAATCTACAGCACTGAAATTTTGCAAGAACGTTGTGTACGTCACGGTGATCCCAGCGAAGTAGTTTGGTGATAATTGTAATTGTACTTTTTGAGTAAAAGTTCAAAATGTGTCCCATAGAGTTAAGCTGTGAGACGTATTGAAATTCCCGCGCGTAGATTGAACTTTAGCTGACCTAACCCAGCGCGTGCGGACTAAAAAAAAATTTAGCAAAAATTTCGCAAAGCTTTGCCCAAAATAGCTTCGCTAAGCTCCACCCGCCGCGCACAGCGTGTGGTGGATACTAGTTTTATACATAATATAGACTTAATTTCTAAAATATCCAAATGAACACACTTTACGTCACTTCTAATAGTACAAGGTTCTAAGGTTACAGAGCAATTCGTTGGCGGAAACGGTCAGAATTTCTACGTTGTACGGGAGAGGCATGCGTTTTACTACCCTTAGAGCGTGTTTTAGTATTTTGAGCAATCTATGTAACCGTTGAGGCCAGTCGTGGCGCAGGGGCACTAGTGTGTGACTGGTTGTGGGTTCGATCCCCACTCGAGGAAATGAAATATTTATTTACCGCCGTAATGTCAGTAGGGGATTGACGAGTCGAGGCCAACGTCAATTTATGTATAAATAGCTGCGCAGAGCTGATTTTAGGACTTTGATTATTATCTTCCTATTGCACAATAGGCAAAACTTTAGAAAGCCTAACTTCAAGACCGCCACGACTCGTCAACTCTACTGTATAGGAGTTGAAAGTTTTTATTTACCTCTATAGTACGTATGGGAAGCCATATTTTGTGTGTGCAGAGAAATTTTGACACACAACTTCCTTTTGCTCCTTCCGTTTGAGCAAATTGTGGTCGTGAAATATGAACTGCAATGCCAAAATTGCTACAAATAATTTAGAAGGCATTTAATTTTTACTTTTTACTTAGTTTTTTTTTTTTTTTTTTTTATGGTAGAGGACAAGGCAAACGAGCGTACGGGTCACCTGATGGTAAGTGATCACCGCCGCCCACGACCCCATGCAACACCAGAGGAGCTACAGGTACGTTGCCAGCCTTTAAGGTGGAGATGAAGGGCACCGGGGCCCGGCATTACCTAATGCGAAACGCAGTGGCAAGGGCCACTACTTCACGCCGGTTTTAAATGTCGGGGGTGGTATTAAATCCGGTCGAGTCTGCCCATGCGTGTTGCCATTACTGGCGACGTGACTCTACCACACGTACTTTAGTCGCCTCTTACGACACCGACAGTACCAGGGTGATCCTATTCTAAGCCGGGACCACACGGCTGAAACTTAGTGTTAAACTGTGCGTGTTTGGCGGAACTCAACGCCGGCATTTGTCTGTTACAAAAATAACTTATTAAATTATTCTCTCTCAATTCCTTGAGACGCATGGGAAGAAGTGTGCGACTGTAAGCGCGACGGTTGTGGATTCGATTCTCAAAAAGAAATTAAATGAAATAAAAAATATTCCCAAGAGCGTCGAGAGTTACCAACAACACAATAATATTTTTCAGTAATAAAAAAAAATCGTATTATTGGAAACTTTTTAAGAGCTTTAGAATTTTGATAAATAATATTAATATAAAAAAGAACTACATATTGTTTAATACTAGCTTCGCTTGGCTCTGGTGTCGAGGCAAATAGTTTCGACACCATGATGCCTCCAGAATTCAGCAGAAACTGAGGAACGGAGTGTCTTAACACGTATTTCCCGCAGTCTACCCCGCTGTATGCGGGATACAGCGTGAAGCTGATTTTATTTTAATCATTCATATTCACAACACCGTTACATTTGTGAGTATTCCTTGATTACATGCAGGTCTCATCCGCAATCAGGCACACGGAAGTGCGTTATTAGCCCGTCCGCTGCGAACCGGAAGTGCCCGAATACCATTCTCAGAGCCCTTTTGTTTCACTAAGAATACACTAAATTGGGAAGTAATTTAGAATATATGCAATCTTGTTATTCATTTTACTTTAATAGATTATTTTTTACTTAAATAGAATAACAGCCACGGCTAATTCATTATAATATTTTAAGTAAAAACAAGTGTTTTCTTTCTGATTATATAAAATATTCCATTTATTTGTAAGTTAGAAAAATTTCGCGTTGAGTGGCAAAACTTAAAACCGCGTTCATCTTGCCAGAGCGGGGACGATAATATATTATATTCCTCCAGTTGGGAATCAAACCCACGTATATATCAGTTTACATTTCACAATAGCGCTACGATAGCTCTATAAAATAATATTAATAGCATTAAAATGCAAAATATGAAATTCCTTTTCGAAACGTATTTGGACGAACCTAAAATATGACGAGCAATGCAGCAGCTATGGCTCAGTTATTCTTGCAGCATGTTACACCATCTGTCGAAAATAAGTTGAGTTCGCTAGTTTTAATGTTTTGTTAACTTTATGGAGTAAATCATCTATATTTGCATTTTGCAAGTGCAAGTAGAATTTAGCTTCATTCACCATAGCGCTCAGTTCCCTCTGGTTATCCCGCTAGGGATACAGCGTGAAGGTAAATTAATTTAAGGTAAATAGAATTAATATACATAAATAGATCAGCAGTTAACTCATTAGGTGCAGCATTAAGATCGCTGTTGATGGTTTCTGCTCCAATTACATGGCTGTAAATGCTGGAGTACTTCAAGGTTCTTACACTATTTCTTCTACTCATCAATGACATTAGATAATTCTAGCATACTTTGCTATGCGGATGTTAGGTCTGTGGACGCTGTATACTCTGGCCGCAAAAATTATTCTCACATAGACCATTGCAGTAGTAATCTTGTGTTTTCAGTTGATCTTAAATTAAAAAAGAAATTGTCAATTAGAATCAATAGTTCCCGAGATTAACGTATTCAACCAAACAAGCCATCAGTTTTGTAATATTAGTGTAACATGAAAATATATAAACAAAGTAAAGCAAATTTAGGCGATTTATATGCATTTCTTGACTTTGATCACTTTAATATACAGCCACTTAGAAGATTGGTTTCAATACACTGTATATTTGTCCCTAAACAGACGAAATGGCGAGAGAGAGATTCGTTCATTTAGACGACTACCCTTGTTTTTAATAACTCAATATTTGGAAGCCATTTTAGCATTTTTGAAATAATAAAATGGAAGAAAAGAAATTGACTGTATATTAAATTGAGGCCGTCGTAGTGCGTGGACACAAGCGTGCTCCTGTGAACGCTGCGGTTGAGGGTTCTATTCTTTCTTGTTTTATATTAAAAAGGCTTGAGTTTTATAACCCGCCATGCCTCCGTTTCCCGACCAATACAGGAGGCTGCGCTTTTTTAATCGACTCCAAAGCGAACTAATGAAAATATATATTAAATATTTCATTATCTCGAATGGCAATCGAACACACAACCTGTCGCGTTCACAGTCACATACATGTGGCCCTGCGCCACGACTGGCCTCATGCAGAAGAGAAAAAAATATTAAATACTTATACAATGAGGTACACTTTAAATTACTTTTGCTCTGTAAGTATTTAATATAAGTCTGAGAACATTACTCAGACGTCACTAAAACGTGCGTATCTAAGGATGATCGTTGAAATAGTATAAGTGATAGTGTAGTTTTCTGTATAAGTTATATATAAGTTCTCTATAAGTAAAATGTCATATTATATGTTTCATATAATTTCTTTTTTTATACACCTCCAGATCCCCACAAGTGGGAAGCGGAGTGCTTTAACACTACGTCCTATCTCTACGTAGCTTTAAGCAATATGCAGTGCATTGTACTAGAGTTTTTTTTTTTGAGATTCCTCCTCTTTCCAACTCTTTAAAATAATTAATAAGTATATACTGGACATAATTTTGATGATTATTTTCTTTACACAAATTGTACGTAATTGTTAATTTTGAATTAAACTTCAAATTTATAAGTATTTATATTGTAACTAGTCTTCTTTCATTCAATCTGCCAAAAATTGTAGACATGGCTGGCGAAATTTAACCCTACACAAAAGCTTTGACATTCAAAATTGGAATCTAAGGACATGCATAAACACAGCGTTAAGTCCCGCCAGTCGCTGCCAGGAGAGACATATCACTAGATCCCAGTGAAATTAATCAATGGAATCTGTTAAATCAATTAATATCGCCACCTGATTCTATGCAATACAGAATCTACCGCTATTAATGGCACGTACCACGTACCGTACTCTGCAAGAGCTCTTGACTCGGCTACTGACTTGTGCGGGTGATAAAGGCGGGTAGGGCGACTGTGGGTTTAGAAATAAACTTGGAAAATAAATTTAAAAAAAAAACCACAATTAATTAAATTCTATGCGTGTGAGTTAAACGATTGACTGGTTAAATTAAATCGGTTCTATAATTGTTAGTTAATAGAGGAAAGCGCATGTGCAATTAAGTTTCAAATGTAAATAAATGGTTTTTTTTTCAGAGTTTACAACTTTAATAGGTAGCTGAAGTGATAATATGTATTTTTTTTTATTTATATATTATATGTTGATGAAAATATACGTACTAGCACTGATCTGATGATGGATGTATTCTTGTACTTTTAAGTGCACAATAAAATATTTTTATTTTTGATATTTTTTTATATGTAATCTGTATAGAATCTCGGTGATAAACAGGAAATGGTTTGTTAACGAGGAACGGAGTGTCTTGCCATAGGTTCTTAGGTTCCCTCTGTCTACCCTGCCATGAGCATGAATCAAAAAAAAAAATAATATTTAAATATTCATTGGATTCCTAATGTAGGTACAAAATGCTATGCACCCTAACAAATCCATGGCGTCATATGTAGACGATTCGGCACTCAGCTCGCAAAGTGTATCGATTCGGCGCACTAGTACAGTGGCCTGGTTTCCCCCCTTTTATAAACGTACGTATGTGCCGGCTTCGAACGCAATGTGAGGCTTTATTAGCTTCACTTTTCTATTGAGATTTCAATTTGAACTGAGTTTTGAACTGGTGGTTAAAAATTATAAAGACCTATGTGGAGTGAGTGAGATTAATATTGGATAGTGCAGGTTTTCGGTTAAATCTTTGTCATTTAAATTATTTTTAGATTTAAATTTTTTGTGGGGCCGTCGTGGAGCAATAGTACAAGTGTGTGGTTGTAGAAGCGACAGTTGTGGGTTCAATTTCCATTTGGTCAAATGAAGGTTCAAATTCACTTCCGCCACTCAGAACGCAATTCGGCGTTAGGTGAGAAATGGAAGTGTTTTAAAGGGGAAAAGAGTGATTTTACACTAGGTTCCCGTTTACGACCCTATGTAGTTTCATTAGTAAAATAAAGGGCATTCAGATTTGTTACTTCTTTGCAAATTTTTAATAACAGTTACGTGTATTTTTTGGTCTCTTTTTCATGTTTCTTTCTTTTATATTTAGAATTACATTTAGTAGTTAGATGTTTTTTAGCTTCATCCTAACAACCTAGCATTAATATTCCGTTCATCATTGATTCATCAGACACTTCTATCCACCACTTCCCCCTGAATTTTTGAGGCATTATTGTGCTACTCAACAGGGGCAGAACTCCACGCTTCCAAACTGGTATCGAACCCACACGTCACATTTACTACCACACGCTAGAGTCTGTGCCACGACGGCCTCCATTCTCTCTCAGTATATATATATAATATATTTTCATTAAAAATAACTTATTTACATTTGACATACATTCTTAAACATAAATAACAATGTAATTTGTAATATTTCACTTTGCGGCCATTATTAATACGCCTACAATACTATTTAAATGGAAATATAATTTTTCTGACGAAACCATCAACCGCCGTTAGACGTTTGGTCCAAAGTTACTTTGGACCTAACGTCAAAAGTTATTCTGTCAAATATTTTGCATCTAGAAAAAAATAAAGTCGAATTAATAACCTACTACTTTTAGAAAAGTCGGTTAAAAAAGAAGCTAGTAGTGCCCCAAGACCAGAAAGTGGAAAACGATGTATCTTAAGACTAGGTTCCCTCTACCTGCCCTGCTGTGCACAGGACATAGAGTAGACCTGTTTTTTTTTAATTTATTTTATTTAAGAAAAAAAAGATAATGCCAGCCGAAGTGTAGAGGGACAAATGTGTGACTGTAAACGCAACAGGTCACGAGTTCCGTTCCCAGTTGAAGAAATTAAATATTTAAAAATCATTTCCTCGCTCCAATAACTAGACATAGCGCGGTGCTTTTGCATTGTTACCTGGACGGGGTAATGAAAACACTGAATATTTTATTTTGTCTAGTGGGAATCGAACCCACAACCTATCGCGTTTATAGTCTCACACACTACATATTATTGCAATATATGTAAATATCTACTATAGTAAAGTCAAATCATTCATGAATTTCACCTCCATATGCGTGGGCGCACGAACCGTACTTTTGTACCGTTAGCTTATTTAAATACTAAAATATGCGATCGTCTTTGGTGTCTTCAACGAATTATGTGCTAGACATTTGTTAGATTTCACACTTTAAGTACAGGTTCGATTATTGACCATTAATGGTAATGCAGGCTGGGCTAGCCAAGTTTCAATATCTATATGGATAAATCATTTATAAGTTTTCTACTGTATTCTCTAATATTCACTAGAATACGAGGTATTACGTGTTTGGCAACGGAACTTAACGCTGTACTTAATATATCAACTGAGATAAATAAAAATAATTTATTTTTTTTCGGAAAAAATATAACATGTATGTAGTAGCACTGGAGCACAAGAGTGTGACTGCAACGTAACGTCTGTGGTTTCGACCCCCATTCGAGGAAATTCCTAGAAGAAAGCGTAGCATTGAGTTCCGTCACTCAACACGTAGAAAATTCGACGAAAAGTAGAGAATAGAGTGACTTAAAACTAGCTTTTCTCTGCCTACCCTGGTGTACACGGATACACTATGAAGCTTTATTACACAAACCAGTTTTTGTCTCTTAATGACTTGATTAGGTCATTATATTGATGTTACAATGATAAACGTTAATTCATTAGGTAAGCATAGCCGTGGTCCCGACGTGGGCGGTATTACGTTATTTTATTCTAATATGGGAACCTTATATTTGGTCAACGTAACATAATGGAATGCAGTCTCTAATTATAAATACGATTGTTGTGGGTTCGGTTACCGCTTGGAGAATTTTTATTTTTAAGTTATTTCCTTGATCCGGTAAGAAAGTACGCCGCATTGAGTTTCGCTACGCACACGCAATATTTCAGAAATTGGATAGAAATTGTGGAACAGAGTGTCGTAACACTAGGTTTTCTCTATAATCCTACTACTGGAAACACTGTTACGTTGCTTACGAAATAAAAACAAACTGAGAAAGTAACATAAGTTTGACCAAACCCAAGAGTCAGCGTGTCAAGTGTCATCATTCTATCGCGCGTCCCACACGTACTTTTATAGTATCAAAAAAAATATACATTTATAAATATCTCTCATTTCGGTAGTCGGGATTTGAATCTACAACTTCCCCATACAATGATGTAAGGACTTCCATTATTACCATTATCAAAGAAAGGTCTTATCAATCTTAGAGGTTATTAAACGTAAAAATAATGACAATCATTATGTAGCTTACAAAAGAGACGGCTAAAACAAAAGAAATTAAATTTTCTTCTCTTTGTAGGCCTCAACGCCTTAATTTAAACTCCGCCCACTCATGTACCCATGAGTTATAAGTAAATATCCTATGGAATAGAAAATATCATTATAAGAATCCACAAAGTCAACTAAGAGTTAAGACACTCCGTTCCCTTTTTTCCGCTGAACTTTGTAGGCACTCCGTCTCGAGCGGCAAACCTCAATTTTCTTCTCTCTTTACATTAGAGGAAAGAAACGAAATTCATTCTCTTCCCCAAGTGCGAATCGAACTCACGTCCCTTGTGTTCCTACGCTACGACTGGATTCACACTATAATAATTAACGAAATTATTCAACGATTTAATCAACAGGTTTAAGTTGAAGAATTTTAAGTTGCAGGTCTCTCGGTGTTCTACCGGTTACACTTTGGTGAGTGTGCGTCGGAATTGTTCGAACTTATTCCGCCCTCCCCTTTCCATCATCGGACAACGCGACTCTCGGGTAGACGGCACCGTTTCACGGTAGATATTCCACCACACCGTACCAAGCGCTTTGCGTCTTCGTTCCTCGTACGTGCTGCCAAGGAATGGAATGCGCTGCCTGAGGCCGTGTTTCCCGATAACTACAATCTGGGGATCTTTAAGAGTCGAGTCAATGGGGTTCTTCTAGGTAAGCGTGCTACATCTTAGACCCCGTCTTTACCTACGATTAGGTTAGACAGTGGTCAAACGCTTACCTATCACAGTTAAAAAAAAAAAAAAAAAAAAAAAAAAAACATTATAAAAAATTTAACATAATTTGTGAACAACAATTATTAAAAACTGCGCTACGTACACTTAACTTCGATAAGTGCTTAATTAACATCAAACGTTACATTGACTCGTGTCGGTTTGTTAATTGAATAAATACTAGTTGGTACTCGGTTCTAATTCAAATGTGGGCTTAATTAATATTGTATCATATTGGCCTGGATGATCTCGGTTAGATCACAAGGAAAATGTTATTATTTTTTCTTTTTTTCTTTTCAAATGGCGGGTAACAGCTACGCGCTTTTTCTTATTAGATCGATAGATGAAAAATATTTAGATATAAAATATAATTTACTCAGTTATTTCATTCATTACATATACAATTGAAACGTCAAACTTGACTCGGCAGATCTGTTTAGAAGCGACGTCTAGAAACTCTACTTGCCGGGTCTTCCTAAATATAAAAGGAGTACAATAAGAAACAGAGTGTCTTGTCACTAAAGAGAATACCTACAAAAGGCAGATATAAAAAAAACTTCAAGGTTTCACATTAGTTCCAGATTAGAACAAAAAATAGTAATCAAGTGTCTAATGGCTACGATTGTCATCACAGTGTCCTTGATAATATATTTGTAAAATAGTCTCTATTTCAATATAATTACAGTTGATATTAGTGTAACAGTGTTCTTATGTCACGGTTTCAAAAAATCTTTATTTATCAAGGTGTTTCCTTATTGACTAATGTATCAGATATACTTACACTAATGATGTACTAGTTAGTAACTTTTAGTTTTTATTGAGATAATTTTATAAAATCGTACTGAGATATTCTTCACTTTCTAATTTTATAAAGTTGCGCATTGAGTGGCGGAACTCAACGCCGCGTTTCGTCTTTACTAGAGTGGAAGAGTGGAGTATGAGATATCTCGATTATTAATAAATACTTATAACGCACATACAAATACTTGTATCATTCCGTTTAGTAACAATTAAAAAAAAAATCTTAAAAGATCTTCACTGTCTTAACACATTGCAAATATATTTAATTTATATTTCCTCGCCAGACGTAAGGAAATATAAATTTTATTTCTATTTCGGTTAAGTGCTAAAATAGCGTGCTTAAATTATTTTCGTATGGGTGATTGTACGGCATTCCGTAATGTTCCGGGTTCAATATCCAGTTAAATGTACACTGTGTAATACACGGCGGTTTCGATACCACTGTTATGACAATGTGAATAATTATTAATAAATTTTACATAATATATAATATTATACTTATTAATAATTTCTAACAATTCTATGAATGGAATGGAGGTATAGTGCATGAAAGTGTCTTAACTTGAACGGAGTGTTTTAACACTACGCTTGCAAGTTCTCTCTGCTTTTCTGCTATGTGCGGGATAAAGCGCTAAAAAATATATAAAAAGTGGAAAACATATCACTGTGTGTGTTTGTATTGAATAAATTATTTTCATTTTGTTTGTAATTATTTACATATTTTTTCACCAACCAACAAATTAAAACTAGATATAAACTTGTATTGAAGAGAGCGTCATCTTAACCCTTCAATGAGAACAACTCAATGCGGGTACTATTTTTACAAAACTAATAACAGTAATTTAAAAAGGCATATCCGTAGATTTATAATTAATCACTTTACAAGACTGTTATTATTTCATTGTTTCTTAATATTTTGACGCCCACGTCAAAAACCGCGAAGGCCTCACTAGTAGATTTGTTTTTTAACTTCACGCTGTATCCCATGACAAGTTTCTCCATCTCCAATGCATAACATAATTTACCTAGTTTGTTATACATTCTCTCTGTATTCTTTGCTTAAGTAAGAAGTGACAAGACGCTCCGTCAATCTCTACACTTTATCCAACTACGTCCATATACAGCAGGGTAGTCAGAGGGATCTTACTGTGAGTGAACTCAGACAATCCTCCTCCGTTCCTTTCTCTCCGCCCTATTCTTGAGATATTGCATGTACAGTGACGAAACTGAACGCTGCGCTTTGTCTTATTAGAAAAGCGAGGAAACGAAAATAATTCACTCCTCCGAGTGGGAATTGAACCTAAAACTCTCGTGTTTATAATTGAACGCGATACATCTACGCCACGATGGCCTATAAATACATATATAAGTACATAGAACGTTCAAAATGCGTGTGACCATATAATGCGCGGGCGCATACGCGTGGGCGGCGGACCGTGGCGATTGAACTTCATAGAGCATTTCGATACTATGTCTATATATGGTTGGATTAAGTTAGAAACCTAAATTTTGAAGTTATATATGTTGTTTGTTTGTTCTAGGCTACATGTATACAATGTCAAGCTGAAAAAAAGAAAAATATATTTAAGTTTAATTTTCGCTTTATACAAAAATATATTAATAAATAAATGTATTTTTTTTATTTTTCGCAAAAGTAAAAAGAGAAAATGTAAATGCATAACTTAGTGCACAACTAAATAGTAAATTCACTTAAAAAGAAATGAAAAATTACTGATTACAACTAATTGATAAGTGTTGAACGTTTTACTTCTGTTAAAAGATAGAAATATATAGATAGATAGAAATATGTAAGTTACTTTTGTTTTATTAACTAAGAAATAAATAAATATATTATTAGAATAAAATTAAGCTTTGCTTACGAAACTAGTTTTAAGACACACTAAGATACGTTTTGGTGCAGCCTATGTTGAGTGGCGGAATTAAACGCCGCGTTCCATATTGGTACCAAAGCGGATAATTGAAAATAAATTATTCCTCGAGTGGAAATCAAACCCACAACCGTCGCTTTAGCAGTCAGGCGCACAACGATATTATATTACATACCTCTTTTGGTATCCCACGGGAAAGATTTAAAGATTAGGGATAAAACCTTACATTTTCTTTACGTGGACTACGTTTTGTTGTGTTTTGAATAGAAATATAGTAGCTTACTCTTTAAAATACCATAAATCATGTTTAAAATAATGAATAATAATTTTAACTTACACATATGCTATTAAGCTTTTGATATATTGAGTCGATTTAATAAGTAGAGAAAACTCTCACTATCCACTTTCATTAAAACGTAGCATATAAAGCGCGGCGTTGAGTTCTGCCACTCAATACGCAATGCCTCCAGAATTCGGTACAAAGTGGGGAACAGAGTGTCTTAACACCGAGGTCCCCTCTCCCTACCCTGCTGTGTGCGGGATACAGCGTTAAGCTAGAAATAAAAAAATATATAAAGCATATTCCACTTCGAAGTGCCTATAAAATGTTTTTTTTTTATTCATCAACATTAAATAAAACACTTATGACAGATTTCCAATAATATTTATACTTAACATAACTTTCCCACTGTACTTAAAATTTTTAACTTGAAAATTGATTGTTTTAAGTGTCGCTTCAATGCCCAGTACTTTTAACTTACCTTATAGTTTATACTCTATGGCCCGTTAGTTAGTGTTACGCAAGGCCAGAGCGGGACGCACGGACTGACAGACAAGCTCTTATTCAACAAAGTCGGTCGTGATCAGTCGCGTGTGGAAAATAAAACTATTATTTTTTATGTATATATATAATTATATATTTCAATGTATAATTATATATGTGACATTGACAGTGACAGTGATCTGACAGGATTGCAATTTTGATTTTTATTCTGTGTTTTGTGTTGTATTTTTTTTTTCGTTTTTTTGGTTCAATGAAATGTGTCAATGGAATCGATTTTTCATGCGTAAGCGCATGTCCATTCATAAAATGTTAGGTACGTATTCTATATAAGCTGTAGGTATATATTATTACGGTTAATTCTAATTCTATTAAGCGAGGTCGACCTTGCTAGATATTAGTATGTTCTAAGGTTTTGCAATATTGTTTGTTTTTAGTGTTTTAACCTCACTGTCTGTTAAGTGGCTTTTGTGTTTCATAGTGTATTTTTAATTTATATTTGTTTGATTTTTTTAATTCGTAGCGTTGTTTAGTGTACTGTATTTTAAGAGGTTCCTTTTCATATTAATTACAGTGGGAAACGGATTGCCAGGTTACCCTTTCTGTTCATTCAAAACAAAATACTCATTCATTATTTGGATAATAGAGGGTGGCGTAGAGCAGCGTTGTGGGTTCTATTTCCATTCAACTAAATTATATATTTTTAATTTCTCGTTCTGGTAACAAGACAAAACGCGACGTTTACTTCCGCCATTTAACATACAGTGTCTCGAAAATTTTGGGGAAAGTAGGTAACAGCTCTTAGTACTAACATAGATATGTCTACCATGCTATATAAGGGATACAGCGTGAAACTAAAAAAGCGAAATCCAAAAAAAAGAATGATAAAATACATCCCCAGGAAAAATTGTCAACATGTTTAATACATTTATAATTATACGTCTAATACTACTCGCATGTATGTATGTAATTACAAAAGCCGTTATGTATGCTAATGTATGGTAATGCGGCAAAATTGAAAACGCACCGAATAAATATCGTTTTATAGGAAATTCGTGTCAAATTAAGTGGTATTAGATTCGATATAAATTTAATTTGTTCATTTAGTTGTGTTTTGTGTTGGTTTTGTTTGATATTAGACTATAATAATTGTATTTGTTGGTGTACATCTGTGAGTGTGGGTTTGATTTTCGGGTTTTATATTTTTAATTTACTCCGCTAACAATAGCGAAACATTTTTAAAAATATTAAAATTATATTTATGGCTTAGCGTGTAACTGTAGACGGTTGTGGGTTCGATTTCCACTCGGGGAATTAAATTATTTAATGTTTTTGTTTTTTCTCTCTGGTAACAGAGACAAAGCATGACCTTGAGTTATAAAAAGAATATTGAATTTTTTTTCTAAAATAGTTTAGATTTTCACGTGGTGTATTTTTTTTTTGAATTCTAGTAGTAATAAAAAGCATATAACTCCCAGACGAAACTACTCAACTATAATAAATTAAAGCGGGTGAAGCCGCGTTGGGTCCCTAGCGACTAACTATTTAAAAAAACAATCTCCAATTAATCGTAAAGAGAAAGTTTCATTACGTTCCGTCGTCGTTCACAAAAACAATGTTTGTAAGTACGTGCGTATGTCGCCGTATATTTTAAGTATATTTTTTTGCAAGTAATCATTTCAGTATCGACCGATGTGACGTTTCGTTATATGTAAGCTAATTGGATTTTTTTTTTATTTTATTTCATTTTAATTTATTTCGTTTACAGCTTTTAATGAGACCACCAAACGTCTCCGCTTCTTTCTCCGCTTAATAGGCAGGCAGAGGGAACCTAGAGTCAAGGAGTACAAGCGTGTGAATGTTATGACAGTCGTGGGTTTAATTCTCACTAGGGATAATAAATTAAAATAAAAAATTAAATCAGCTTCACGCTGTATGCCGCACACAGCACCCTGCTGTGTGCGGCATACAGGCAGAGGGAAATTCGTGCTAAGACACTCCGTTTCCGATCGAACCCACAACCAGTCGATTTTCTAGCACACTTTGTGCCTCTGCGCCACGACTGGCCTCATAATAACGTCTCGTAACGATGCAAAGTGCCGCGTTGAGAGTCTTAAAACCACTCTACGCGCTTTCACATATGTATATATTAGCTTCACGCTGTATCCCGCACATAGCAGATTAGGCAGAGGGGACCTAATGTTAAGACACTCCATCCCTCACTTTCTGCCGAATTCCCACGCCTCATATACGCCGTATATTGATATATCCATATGATACATAATTTATAGAAATATGATGAAAATATCAATACACTACTAAAACCTAATACATTTTCCATTTTAAAATAAAATAAAATATAATATGTATGTATGTATGTATGTATGTACACACTTTTCACACACTCTTCTATAGAAATGGAAATAGGGGCGATAAAATATTAAATGCAAAGTAAATATACATACTTTCGTATTTACAAATACACCATCGAACGTCGCAAATGGAATTCAAAGGTTAAAGGTTAAACTACTTTATATAATCTCTTCGTCTATATTATGAAATGGGCTATTTTAATATTAATTTTTTGGTAGATAGCTGTGGTGCAGTGGGTTCGATATTCACTAGGGGAAATGATTGTATGTTATTAGTTTTAGTTTTGCGGCCAGGAAACAAAAAGAAATCTGTCAAGTGCAAGTCAGGCTTGATCACGAAGGGTCCTGTATACATTTATGAGATACAGCGTGATGATAGTAGTAAATGAAATTAAATCAGCTTCACGCTTTATCCCGCAAGCAGCACACAAAGGGAACATAGTGTGAATACACTCCGTTCCCCACTTTTCCCCGAATTCTGGAGGCATTGCGTTTTGAATGGCGGAACTCAATGTCGTGCTTTTGCCTCGATACCAGAGCGACGAAAAGAAATTACAAAGCTAAGTAAGAATTTCGTTTCCTCAATCGATGATCATGATGGTGGGGGTCACAGCACACAACCGCCACATATATTTTATAAGTGACATCCTTCGTGTCAGAATCGAATCCACGCCCGTCGCATTACAATAAGTACATTATCAATGTACACATAGCACCAATTGTAATTCGCCAACAACTTATTGAACCAGTTCATTAATCTGAATTATGGCGGTAGATTAAAATAATTTTCATTTAGAGCCCAACTTTGAATGCTCAGCTTCGAAACTTTACCTATTATTGCTTTTCAAAATCACTTTATAATAATAAGAAGTTTATCTGCATATTGTTTGAAATTTCCTGCACTTTAATTCTCATTATAAAATGTATGCCAGTCTAACTAACTTAACTGCGACAGGTTGTGGGTTCGATTTTAACACGTGGAAATAAAATATATAATTTTTAAATTTAACACACAAGATTTCGGCAAAAAGTGGGAAAGAGTGTGTTTTAACACTAAGCTATCTCTGCTTATCCTGCTGTGTGCGGGATACAGCGTGAACCTGTAAAAAAATATGATATTTTAGGCAGTGCGTGGGAAACAGAGTGTCTTATCACCATTATCTCTGCTATATGCAGGATACTAAATATAGCTTAGATTACTAAGTGTAGACTTCATTAACTCAACGAAAGGTAAATGTGATTAAAATATATTCGTAACAAAATAATTATTTACACGAATCAAATAATATTCTAATCGCAATATTGTTTTTATAACAATATCCATTGTTTTATCATCAATTGACAGGCGCGGTCTGTCAAAATGCTCTTGACAGCTTTTTGTGTGCTTGTGCGAGTATCTGAATGTCACGAACTCTATTGTGATTTTTTATAGATAAAAGATTTGTTTTATATAATATATTTACACACAATTATCTGTATTCGCTAATGTTATATATTGAATTTCACAGTATATTAGTCTTGTTACGTAATATGCTTATTAGTTTTTATAAATTTGTTACAATGATTAAATAATTCAGCTTCACGCTGTATCCCGCACACAGCAGGGTAGGTAGAGTGAACCTAGTGGTAAGATGATGAGAATATAGAATGATTTTCTCTTTTCTCCTAAAATTCCAGTAATATAGAAAGTACGATCGAAACGAAGAAGTAGTTATATATATTCATCCAACAACTATTACAAATGAATACAAAACGGCTTCCTCACGTACCAAATAAGGCAGAGTGAATCTGGTGCAGAGACTCACCGTCCGTGTTTATACTTCCGCATATTTTTTGAGACATTATGCATTCAATGGCAGAATTTCTCACCGCATTCGATAAAAAAAAGAAAATCGAACGATTTCACGGAGCAGAAATCGAACCTACAACCAATACAACAGACAAACGCGATCCCAATGCGCCACAATGGCCTTAACAACATATTTTTTTAAATACTCTGATTCTCTGTTACACTTTTAAATAGTAAATCACATAAAAAACTAAATATTATATAAAAAAAAATAACAAATGATTTTTTTATACTCTACAAAAACTAAAAGGTTCATTACACCGTTGCTGCGTTTAACAATAGGAAAAAATTCACCATTTTGACATCGCACTGCCAGTATCGACAAAAAACTTGCCGCCCCGTCACTTAAGAACTATGAATGAATGAATGTTAAAAAAGAACGAAGTAATAGCGTGTGTATAAAATATATTGTATGTTTGAATGAGAATGAATGAATTGTTATTTTGGTTTTTGGCATTCCATTCTGTTTCTTTTTTATTATTATTCAAGAAATAATAGGCGATAGTTTTTTTTTCGTTAATTCTCTATCCCATATAACAGAGTCCATCGTCCTCATCCCATATAGGCTGATGGAACGTAGTGTTAAGATTCGCCGTTCTCCACGCACCGTCACTCCACTCTATCACTTTACGTCTTAGAGTCACTCAATTAAACTCCGCATTATTTCTTATCAGAACAAAAGAATAGAAATAATTCACTCCCCCAAATGGGAACCAAACTCACTATCAACTATCTCACACGACATGTTAAACCTCCATCATGTTAAATTATCAATAATATAAACTATTCGATGCAATCAATCGAAATGTGTAATAATTTATTAATATTACTGTCACGTTGAGCGTCTATTGCTCTTAAACGTATCATATGCCTCAATTTATTACCGTAATAAGATCTTAGTGTAACCGAGTTAAGGATGTCGTTTACACTAGTTTTGAAAAGACATAATTTATTGGCTTTTAGGTTATTGTTAATATAATAAACTTAATTTGTTGAAAGCTTACATTTTAAAAACTTTCATTCGTTACTGTGTCGCCGAATTCTGAACGCCGCGCTTTACCTCGTTACCAGACCGAAGAAATAAAAATATTAAATATGCCATTTCGTATAGTAGAAATCGAACTCACAACCTCACGACAAGCCACAGCTTCATAACTTTTTTATTTATTTATACAAAACTCCACTCTAGTACTATAAATCAAAAAATAAAAACCTAAACAGAGTTTGAAATACAAAATCCTATCGAAATAAAATATTCTATCAAAACTATTTGAAACTATTGTGATGTTCAACTTCTCCATCCATATTCTTCAGTTTGCAGGACGCCTAGACCTCCCCCATAATAGTACCAAATATCGTATGTCAAATCTATCCTCGAAATTCTATTATCTTATTTGCACAGAAGGAACGGTTCAGATCACTTTGAATAATGCTTCTTGCTCACAAATGTGCGACAATAGCCCTTAAAGCAACGCAGTAAAGACCTAAATACGAAAGAACTGGGATAACCATGTTTATATAGAACGGTAACTGTCAATGGCATGCGTCAGTAACCATAATATTTTCTTTCACTACAGTTTAACGTCTTATTCTGTGACTGAAAAGAGTTAGAATGAACTGCCAGTATTTAAAACCACCAAAAGCATCCATAGAATAGATTCTGGTCATACATTCGACTCTTTATCATTAGTTTCGACATCCATTACACTTTTTCGAACCGGTATTCGCCTCTTTCATCCGGAAATATCCGGATCAGAGCTTTGAAGCTCATTCAGTGCTTCTAATACACGTGTGCATCAAAAGAGTTTTAAACATTTGATACGTAAAACAAGGAAATGAATGTTTCGAATGAAATTTCATGTTAATTTTTTAAAATATTTTCAACGTGCTCCATTTTTCCAAACTTTTTTTTGTAGTTTGTTTAATTTTTATTTTTATTTTTTTCTCAAGCTAACAGAAACTACTGAAATATTCGTTTTTCAACTTTCGTAATATAAAATTTCAAAAGTTTCGTCAAAACTTATGAAGTCTATCTAAATCAAATGGAGATGAGATTGTTAAATAAAACGGTCCTTACATTTTGTTCATAAATGGTAATATACATTTTTAATTTGAAGAATTTAATAAATGAAACAACATCATGTCACGAGAACTCGAGTGTATATTACAAATAGAAATTTATTCTTTAATCTGTTTATAAGCTTTTATTTCGTTAGTGTTTGTGAAGAGTCCGACTGAGCTTTATATTATGACTTAGCTTTAGATATTCCTCCTACTTCTACAAATACTACTTTCCTTAAAAGGAAAGGAGTGTCTTAACTCTACGTTCCCTGCATATGGCAGGGTAACCAGAGAAATAAAATACAGAGGAAAGCATAACTTATAATGTTCTAAATAAATGCTATCACCACATCGCTCCCACATAGCAATAAAACAAATTGTCTATTTTATCCAACACAATTACTTGGCTACCAAACTTCCCGTGTAGGTACTCAGTTCACATCCTGCTGTGATTGATACAGTCAAACCTTTGAGATTTATTGCTTCAAGTGTTCAGGATGTGTTGATAGTTTGATTGAAATGCTGAATTGGGTTTTAAGGGCTATGAATAATTTAATTTGAATACAGGTTCACGCTGTATCCCGCATATAGAGGGGTAGACAGAGGTAAAGTACTTGAGTGGTGGAATTCAGAAACCGGCGAAAAATAAGAAAAACTTGAACAGGTTCCGAGGTTCCCCTTGCCTACCCCGCTATGTTTAAGATACACAGTGAGCCAAAAAAACTGATAAGAAAACAGAAGAATAAAAATATAAATCTTGATTATATTATATATTATAATTATATTAGCATTACAGTAGGTAATCTTCATAACGTCATTAGATAAAGAGTTTACTACCACAAGCAAACCTGAACTGCCATAAAACAGGCTGATAGGCCTTTTAAATTATCTTGAAAAGTATAATTCAAAATTTGTAACGAAATCCTTACCCTTATCATCATCGTTTTTATGCTGAAATTATATTTATGTCAGAAGTGACGAGGCCCAGAAAGATTATTCACATTCACTGTAAAGACCTTTGTTGGACTGTCAAGTTTTCGGAATTTTCGTTCATTTCATTCGTTCAGTGTGTCACGAAATATTTTCAAAAATTTTACGGGAATTTAGATTGAATTATGTATTGAACATTTTTGGAGCTTCACAGCTTTTTGGAATTCTGTATCTTGCTGGGTACAACTCAGCTCTAATTTGTATTTATTAATTGGAATTCTAGAGGAGGTAACTTACACGATGCTATCACATCAAGCAGAATACATTTTGATACTTACAAGCATGTACCTGATCGTCACACAATCTCCTGACTCCTTTAAGCCATTGAAACCGCATCCTGACATGATCGAAGAGAATACAAGCGAGATTGACAGCTTTTGAAAAATTGAAAATTGAAGCTTGTGAAAAATTATATTTATGTTATAGTTTATACTAGGGAAAGTTTCTGAACATTAGGTCTGTCTGTTGCGCTATTGCCCCTCGACGGCCTTTAAATATTTTGTTACATACTAAAATGGACAAATTACTTATCATTTTATATATTTTTTTTATGATAAATAAACAGAATGAAATGTACAAAATAAAAAAAACAGCATGTTATTTTCGCATGCGACATGGGAATATTACATTTCTACGCAATCGGGCTTACCGGATTTTACCCGCGACAAATTTTTCTAGTTATTTATTTTGGATGAAAAAAAAAAACAGAATGCGGGATGCTAGGACAAACTGTAGCCTAGAGCAATACACTGCTGTTAATCCTTTAGATTAATGGCAAACTTTTTTTTTTATTTTCACGTTGGATCCCTTACATAGCAGGAAGGACAACGGAAACACTTACACCACATTTTTGGTTGAATTCTAAAGATATTGCGTGTTAAGTGCGACGAAAGCGACTAAATAAAAATATTTTATTTTTATTTCTCCGATTGGGAATCGAACCCACAACCAGTCCTGTTTGAGGTCACACGCGTGTTATTTTTCCTGACAACAGGAAAAGCGTTTTATTAAAAGTTATTTTATTTTGCTACTGTACTACTATAGTGTCATTATGCATTTGTTTTACTTTTAGCAATTCATTGCATGTTGAATATCGGAACTTAAGCCCGCGCTTTGCCTCGTTACTAGAACGAAGAAATAATATTAAAAATTTTATTCCCCTTAGTGGTGATCGAATCCACAACCGAAGTGCTCACAGTCACACACCCGCACCCCTGTGCCACGATGGCCTCCAGTTATATAACATCATACAATATATTTATTATTAGGAGCTTTCATAGTATTAAGTTGCTACCCACTAATGTACTCTTAATGGACGCCTAATAATTTAGAGACTTTCCTTTTCATCTTTCTATCGGTAGTTTTTTTTTATTTGTGTAAGAAAAATAAAAAGTTACCGTTACATAGCAATAGAACTAGGTTTGATTGTAGATTCAATTCCACGCAATAAAACGCTTATATTAATTTCGTAGTAGATTTCAATCAGAAGCAGATAGATATAACTAAGTACAAAATGAAAACATATTCATAGAGTTTTTTTTTAAGTTCCAACTGTAACGTTGCGTACGTGTACACATGTGTGGTCTTTAAAACCACGTTTTTCCTTCTACACGTATAATTTATTATGGAGCTTATGCTTTTCCTATTTCAAGAGGATTCCATCTCAAAGAGGATTAAAAACCTGTTAATCAAATCGCTAGCTGTCGCGTCGCGTAAAGGAGACCCCTCTAAATCCCCACATATTATCTAAAGTTATACAATAACTGGCGTTATTCGCGGCGGCGTTGAGTCCCGCCACTCAACACGTAATGCCTCCAGAATTCGGCGGAAAGTGGCAAATGATCTTAACACTAAGTTCCCTCTGTCTACCCTGCTATAGCGTTTATATAACCCATCAAGATGCAGCATGCTTAAAGGCAACTCATGGTATCCCGTATATAGCAGGGTAGGCAAACTGAGAACTATGTGTCATGACGTTGCCGTTACCATGCCGTAAAATCGTAAAATTCTCGAGAAAAATATTAATAATAATACAAAATCGAACCCACAGCTGCCGTGTTTTCAGTCGAATGATTCAGTTTTTACTTACTGCTCAGTATATTTCAGAGATGAGCTTGACCTTCACGCTTTATCCCTGTCAGGTTAGACACAGAGAACTGAGAGCAAGGTTACGGTCTCTACATACCTCTTTCACCGCGTCCACTATTATCTCTCCTTCCCTCCGAAGGGTCCACCACAAAAAAAAAAGAAGAGAAATTTGTCTGTCATTTCATACATTAATAACTTTCTATTTTCCCATATCGCCGACGTACCAAATAACAAAATGATGTCGGCTTCAATTTACAAATGGAGTTCGATTCGGTTATTATTTTTCGGTAGTATCATCTACCTATAGGTGTTTTTTGGATGTGGTCTTGAATTTGGGCGGAAAGTGGAGATTGCGGAGTGTCTTGACACTAGATAATCCGGTGTTAACCAAATATTTTGGATCAATTTGGATCTCAATTAATGTAATAAAACATTTTTGACTCCTCATGATCAGTACTTTCACTCTTATTAGAATTCTGTAAACATATCACATTAGGATACAAAGTTAGAAATGTCTAAACAGTATATTCGATACGTTAGAAGCGGCCATCAATCGAACGGACAGCATATAAACTCAGTTGAGTTCATTTCAATAGAAACCTAAATATAGGATATATCCAATGTATATAGATATATATGGATATGTATCTAGGTCCTATGCTTCACAAATTTTCATTCAAGTATATAAACCAGTTTATTTATGCCTTAACGAAGCCAAGATCCTTGTGAGATCAGATTCCTTGTAAGATATCGAAGGTAGTAAGTCGGCTATTCGATTTTCGATTGAAGCAAATGTTTATTATACAGACATTTCGAGACTGTCGTAAAATAGAGGCACGAAGCTGGGACTGTAACGTTATAGCTGTTGTGTCGATCTCCACTCGAGGGAATGAGTTTTTATTTATTAATATTTTCATTTCTTCACTCCAAGACAAAAGTCCGGCCTTGAGTTTCGCTACTTAACACGCATTGTTTTGAAAAATTCAACGCACAAACCAAATTATTCGACTTGACAAAGTGGAAATTTAACACCTACGTATGATGTAGAGAGTCGAGAAGCGAAAAGAGAGAGAAAGAGACGATTTCTCCAAATTCCTATAACGGTAGGTTTTCCATTTCACGTCATCAAGTCCACGCAAAGAGTGTCGCACAGATGACGACAAGTTTTTCATAATTTATATATTTTTCAATCGCTCAGATAACGTTACCTACATACAAACTCTGGTATTTTTACAAAGTAAGTCATTAAGATTTATGTTCGGATTTTATGGAGGCCTTCTCGTGCTTTAAAATCCTTTTTTACGACTTGCTCGTCTTTATCTTAGCCAACATGTCTAAAATTATATATAATGATGCAATGTGTATATGTGCAAAATGTATCATTAGATATTCTTTACAATACCAGACTGGACTATCCAAATATATAGAAATATATTATATGAAAGCGCGGCGTTGAGTACCGACGAAAAATTCTCCATTTATTAACGCTGTGCCTATCTTCTTATAAGCGGGATGGAAACTAAGAAAAACCACATGGTCTTATTATACTATTCTACCTTTTTCGCCTATTTAGGTCACTAGATTCAACTTTTATTTTAAATATTCACCGATACCACGCAATCTGCATCTGACAACATTTTACACCGGAAATAAATACCAACAATCCACACACAAGTCCACTCGTCAACGCATGTATTCCGTATAAACATACATAAAGAAAATATAGTTTTAATGGTGCCTATATTACGTCGTCAATAGGTAAATATGGAGGGCGTCGCGACGCGGTTTACCTCTTATAGAATGAGAAAATCCCCCAAATGGGAATTGAACTTACGACCGTAACGATTACAGTCGCACAATTTTGCCTATGCGCCACGACGGCATCTTTCATTCTTTAAACAAAATCTTATATTATATATTACTAGCAATCTAAACGCGACTTGGCCTCTTTAAAATTATTATCATATTACAGCCAAAATAAAATAAACAAAACATTTACATTAATTATGTGCTATTCTGATATATATCTAAATCCGTTTAGTAGTTTTTGCGTGAAAATCGAACAAACATCCATCCTCTCAAACTTTCACATTAATAATATTACTACGATATAAAGCCCAATACGCAGAAAGTGTAGAACGTAGTGTCTCAACACTAGGTAAAGTCAAAAATTACTATAATAATTATGAAACCATACGCTGACAGTACTGAACGGCAATAAACAAATGAACTAGCACAGATTACACCTGGACCTACGCCAGAAGCGGATTTAGTTGAACAAACACCTGTAGCACCTATTCTTATGAGCATAAGGTTCAAATTTAACCGCCGTGATTTAAACCTTCGAGCGAACAGACCGCTAACTACTTTGTTAACTGCAACAACTACTATAATATTATTAAGTTAAACTACGAATGGAATCTTGGGAACGTGCTAATGTTTGTTCCGTTGTTTCTAATCGGACAGTTAAATATAAATCAATAATGGGTTTAACTTGCATTTTGGTTTTCTATTTTATTACTAATACCTTCAGAATTCGAAATGAAAATATAAAATATTTCTTTTCATGAGAGGGAATCGAAATCACAACCTGCCTCGCTTGGAGTCGCACGCTTGTGCCACTGCGCCAGAACTGGTCTCAATGGCATATAATTTTGAATCTGGCGTTACGAATACTACAGTCGTTCGTTATCACAGGCCATTTAAAATTTATCGTCGCTTGTTCCCAATTCTACTCGTATATCTGTTAAGGATGTCAAAGAACAAGTAAACCACTTAAATTTTTTTACTTTCACGCTGTATCTCGCACATAGCGAGGTAGGCAGAGGGAAACTAAGAACCTAATGTTAAGACACTCCGTTTCCATTAAGACATTTCTGTTCCTCACCCTGAATTCAGGAGTCATTGCGTGTTATATGGCGTCGCTAGTGCTTAAAATATAAAATACTCAATCGGGAATCAAACCCACAACCCGTCTCGGTTATAGACATTTGTACTACACCACAAATGGCCCTATGGCCTATACAACTTAAATTCTACTTAAGCTTAACATAAAAGCGAACTTTCGATGAAGCTGGTAATAAAAGCCCCGTCAAAGAGATTGAAAGTGTAATAAAACGTACCTATCTTTAGTTTATGACTTCATATATTTAGAAGATAGTAGAATTAGAACTTGATGTATCGGTATTTGTATCAGTTCTATACAATAAAATAATATAAATCAGCTTTACGCTGTATCCGGGACACAGCAGGGCAGGCAGAGGAAAGTTGTTCTAATGCGCCACGACTGGTCTCTATTATAATAATATTTTTATTTTAAACAATAATTTAAAAAAAAATAGTTTCTAATTAATCCTATTTATTTTACATATATTACGTATAGATTTCCACTCATGGTCAAGGGCCTTAATCCTTCATCTTTCCAAATATGGTGAACAAATACAGCACGTGTGCGCCAGATTCGTAATTGTCTTCCTTATAAGGTAAAGATTTACTTAACTAGATATTGGGGCATAAAATTTGTGAATATACGACCGACGTTACATTAACTAGTGAATTTAGTGCGAGAATTGTAATATCGAGTGGGCTTTGTGGTACAGTTAGTATTTAACTAGCTCGGTTTGCTATATGTGAAGGATATTAATTAATATAAATGTCGTTCGGGATTCAGATAAGAATGGAGAGAGAAGTCACTAAGGCTCTTTTTTGTCAAAAAAAAAATATTTGTTATATGTTTATATCATACTGCGTAAGAGTCATATGGGGAATGGCTGTATGTTGAGGGTTTTGGAGTGTCTTAACTTCTTCATATATCCGGGTGGGTCTTTTTGCCCATAATGTCACCTTCCTCCCAGTATCATATAAACTGTGTTTTCGAAGGTCTACAGAAATTCTCCATGTTTCTTTTATATATATACAAAATAAAAAAGAAATACAGCAAATTAAACTTATATATTCCACCACTTAACACGTAAATTCGTAAAACGTCAAAGAAAAACAGTGATTTTTCTCTAATTTTTCTCTACACATTCTCTTAAGTTTTTAAAGAAAATAATAATATATCTTATCTACATAGCATGTACTGGCTCTTACGCTAGGATGCAAGTGTGAACATATTCGGCACCGTCCACGCTATATCTGCTAATATATGAGAGACATATTTCAGGCTCTGTCCCGGTCCCGACGAGCGTTATTGCGGTGCTATATATGTATTGTTTGTTTGTTTGTTTTAGTGCATACATGTGATGGGAATCTGAGTTTGTCTGTCTGTATGCTGTTTACAATTGCTAAGTAAAGCCATAATAATGTTTTATTTTCGTCATCTATAAATTCTTTTAACAAAATATACACAGATAAAATGAATGAATTAAAAAATTTTACTTCGCTTCAGTAGATAACACACTTCGTTTACAAAGATTGGCGGAACTCAACGCCACCCTGGAAACTATTTGTTACCAGAATGAAAAAATGGAAAATATTCATTCCTCCCAATAGGAATAAAATAAACAACCGTTATCTTTACAGTTGTCAAACTCTTCTAAAAATATATTGTGCTTAAAAGCAAATCTCAAGTCAATTATAAATTGAATATTTAAAAGAATGCGTCGCTACAGCTTTACAGGCGTTGTGAACCCCACTTGAAGAAATGAAATATTTTAATATTTTAATTTCAACGCTCTCGAAGGCAAAAAACCGCGGCGTTGATCTCCGTCACTTAACACGCAATTCCTCCAGAATTGCGCCGAAAGTGCTACATGCGTGTGCATGGGACACAACGTGAAGCATAAAAAAAACAATTGAAGAAAAACAATATAAATTAACAATTAAACTATATTTCACACCCGTCGTTACGCAAACAGGATACGCCGGGAGCTGAACGGTTACGGTATGCGTGTCCACTTCCTGCACTGTCTGCGGTCGGATCGGAACTCGTGGAATGCGATCGATAGCTTTGGATAGGGTATATTTAATGTTGAAATGATATTTAGCTTTTTAATTAAATTCGAGGCCAGGGACAAAAGCGATAATGTAAACGACGGGTTGTGGGTGCGATTTCCAGTCAAGGAAATGAACTAAACTCTTTCTGCCTACTCTGATATAGCATGGAGCTTATTAATATTTTCATTTTCTCCTTCAAGCAATGCCTCCAGAATTCAGCTGAAAGCGGGATATGGAAGTGCTTTAATGGGCAATAAATAGGACGTCTTAAAAATAGATTCCCAAATTTGTTCTGCCTACTCTGACCTATTATAAATATTTGAAGAATGTTTGTGGGAACAGATGTCTATTCCACTTTCACCTGAAAACTGCTGAACAGATTTATATTAAACTTTACAGTAATATAGCTGATACTGATACATCAAAGTATTATATAGCCTACAATTTATGGAAAAAAAATTGCCATAATAAGGCTTATGCAGGCGAAGGCTTCCTTCCATAAGTCCTTTACATGATAAATATTCATCAAACATATATCTAGAGACTTGTTAAACAATTATTATCAAAGACGACGTACGTAGATTAGTGCGGGGAAATGGGTAATTTGTCAAGATGTCGACCGAATGATAACATCCTGATAGAATAGGTACTTACAATAGTTTGAGAGAGTTTTTGTTTTTACATAAATATTGCATTTGTATCTATTTCTCCAATAAATAGGCTATTCGTGGCGCAGCTGTGGCTTTAAATGCGAATGTTTGTGGGTTCGATTCCCACTCGATGAAATTAAATATTTATTTCTTCGATCTGATGTCGAAGCAAAACGTGGTATTAATTTCCGTTACTCAATATACCATGCCTTCAGAATTCACCGGAAGTTGAATATATTTTTTTTCTTTTCTTTATTTATCATCTTGTTATTATCATTTTCGATGGATATAGATTTGATTTATTTTATAAGAATGTTCATAGTTAATGTTATATAAGAGACGCACTTTTTCTGCCGTTGCGACGTGAGTCAGTGAGTTTCGAAACCTAATATACAATGTCTTTAAATTGTGCAGTAAGTGAGTAATTAATTATGTTTATACTGCACAAAAATATTTAACTAGAAATTATATATATATCATCCTTTCAGAAAGAATGTAATTACTTATTATAAAAGATTTATTAGATTTAAATACATAACTGTAGTAACGCCCATCAACATGACTACAAAGTGAATGAGGGTTAAAATTCATCACCATATAAATATTTCTTCGCCAGAATTGATAAGGCTAGGACTTAAAATCTAAATTAAAATCAGAGCTTTCTCAAATCTGTCTGCTTACTCTGAAAATTGTGAAAATTTAATGCCATTTCTTTGAATATCTTCTCTCCTTGCAAAAATGGACCGAATATCGTAAATATGGCCTGCTATAACAGAATTTCTATCGTGTTCTATTAACATTATCATTTTAGATATAATAAATAATATAATTTATATAATATATTGTAAAATTTTTCTTTCCATTTTCTGGTCAATTTTAGAAATATTTTTGTGTAGTGTTGAAAGAAAATGTATGCAAAAATAATTATTTTCCCGAAGCTTCGAACCAACAACCGTTGCATTCACAGTCAACCACTGTACCTATACCGGTTTCGACTATTATAAAACTATCAACAAAAAAAAGACATAGGAAAAGCTATTGTATTTCAATAGATTATAGCTTATAATACCATACCACCGCTGTTCCCTTATAGGGATATGGTATCTGACACAATATACTGCATAGAATGTATGGTGTTATATTAAAAATGCTACATTTATTATACGCTTGAGATGTACCGTTAAATAAGCTGGACAGTTAGGTTAAAATTTACTTTCTATGGGAATTGTGTTGTTTGTTTTTTTATACGGATTCCATTTTTCTTTTGAAGTTTTAAAAGATATCGGGTTAAGATTTATATATATTTTAGAAGTTCAATATATTGGTGGTACCTACGCTAGAATATTTATATTTATATATAAATAGTGATTTACATCGTCCCATCAGAAATAACCATTATTTATAACAAACTTTTGTTAGCGTATCTTTTATAAAAGAAAACCTGCAGAGGCGCTACCAACAAAAATGGTAACAACGTGCGACGTGGAATGGCTCAGGTGTAAACGTCGCTTCAAATTTTTATTTAATATGAAAATTCTATATTTATATTATGATATGTTGATTTCGTGGCATATTGGATATTTTCGTATATGTATGAAATATTCGTGTAAATAGTATAAATAACAAAAATAAATTTTCTATGAAAAATAGTTCTTTAAGTTTTATATATTTGAGATAAGGCAGAATTAATCTCCAAAGCTAATGTTTAGACACTCCGTTTGCCTCCGTTACCAGAGCGAGCAAATAATAATATGAAATATTTCATATCCTCAAATGGAAATCGAACCCACAACTTGTACCCCCGCGCCAAAACCGACCTCTATTGTACATAATGTACATGAAATATTTTCGATCACTCCATTTTTCAGGCTCCACCAAACCATTACAGCAGTTATGATAGAGTCGCTATCACTATATAATTTAGACTGTATTTTACAAGTTGATAATAAAATATCTACTTAATGAGTACGCTTTAAGGTTCAAAATTGCTCGTTATATTTAAAGTAATTAATCATTGTCGTGTGTGAGTGATGAATATGACAGTGTGGGTATTAGCTTATGAAATTTAGTTGAGATCAATGTAGTATGTTTGACTGGCAAGTGTATAATATATAAGGGTTCCTTATACGCTATTCAGTATTTTGTAGGAAACTTATAAAAATTTAGACGTATCGGGATGTGAACCTGTGACTCTTATAAGCTATCCAAGCACTCTGAACACTAGGATATATTGTGTCCTCATCGTATTTTATCTTCTCGAAGGGGAATCGAACCCAAAAGCTGTCGCGTTTGCAGTCACAGGCTTGTATTACTGCGCCATGACTAGACGGTTATTTTTTAAATTTAAAGACAAAAATCTTTATATTATATATTTCCTGAATCTAATTACATTGGGAAATTATAGGGCTAACTTTTGCAAACTACCATGTCACATGCGGGATTTAACGTGTATATATTTTAAAAATGGTTTCACATGACCTATCATTATATATTATAATTAATACCAAAAAAAAATCTATATAAATTCAATTTTACAAATAAAATTTTTCATTTTTATCATTACATATATACAATATAGTGAAGTGACACGAAAAAAAAAACAAAAGTAGCCCACATCCCGCGGGACGTTAAAAGTAATGAAAGACACCGAAATCCCAACTAGCCTAATATCTTCTGAGGCAATTACAAAAATTAACGCCCCCTCGCAATCCCGCAAATGATTTCGCGATGGTTATTAGATTCCCCCAGGCCCGCCGTTGTTAATCACAGAGATTATGCCGTCCCGCGATCTGGCTGGGATTAGTGATGTAATGCCGGGATGTCTTATTTTTTAGACTGTGCGGTGTATGCGTCTTTGCCTGTTTTCTAGTTTTTGAATGGAAATAATAATAATATAGGTCGGTCGTGATGCAGCGGCACAAGCGGACGATTGTAAACGGGACAGGTTGTGGGTTCGATTTCCCGTCAAGGAAATGACAGCACAATCTCGCACATTAAAGTGTAGTTCGTGGAGGACCTGGAAATAGAGAGTTAATACACTTCTGTTCCCCAATTACCGTGAAATTCTGGAGACATTGCGTTTTTTGTTACTAGAATGAGGAAATGACAGTACAGACTTATATGGATTTGTATTGGAATAATAGTAGAGTCATAGCATCAAAAGGACTTGTCTCTCTAATTGCTCTAAGGATATGTAACTTTGACATGCTCTAGTCAATTATGTTCTCGAGTGTTAGAATAGACGAGGTATTTAATATCTAAGGGCCTTTAATGTAAACGTGGCTGGTTGTGGGTTCAATCCTCTCTCAAGTCTGATCTCAACGAAATATTAGAAGGCTCACAAATGTTATTTAAAAAATATAACGATGAAATAACTAGATAAATTTCGAGTTACAGCTGGCATCTTCCACCTAACTCCCCTATACTTGTGAAGGCCAATAGACCAATAAGGCCATAGTTTCGACTGGACATTGTTTTTCAGTCACTTACAAGTATTTATAGAATACTTATCATAAAACCCAGACATCACTATAACCAGTTTATTATTAAGTATCATTCACGTCACAGAGATTTGTACCTGAGTCCAAATCAGTGAATAATATACACTACTGCATTCAACGGCGACGTCCATCCCACGTCGAGTTAGCGTCGTGTGGACACGGGGAGTTGCTTTACTAATATTAAGATGGCGTTTGTTAAATATGTTATATTATTTATTAGAAATTTATAGTGGTAGCCGGGCGTGGGGGAAGGGTAAACGCGACAGGTTGTGGGTTCGATTATCACTCGAGGAAATATTTATTATGCGTAACGTTGGGTTCCAATCAACAAGTAATAACTTCAGTACTCTATGGAAAGTGGTGAACGACAGTGTCTTAATGGGAACGGAATTAGGTTTCCAAGTTCCCTTTGGCTATCCTGCTGTAAGCGGGATGCAGCGTGAAGCTTACAGGCGGCGGCGTGACGGCAGATTTATAGACGTTAACAATACGAGTATATTGTAATTCTTGAAATGAAAATACGAGTATATTGGATTTCTTAAAAGAGATCACCAGCTGATCACCAGAATCACCAGCTCTATATAACTTTTAGTTTTCGAGAAATTTCTGAATGTACATACATAAACACAAATATTCTTACGAAATGTAGCACACGTGTTTGGAAGATTATTCAATACCAATAACGTCACGTAAAACAGCTGAAAGTAATAAATATCCTTTTTTTTTAAGATGATAAGATGATTTTTAAATAGACGTCTCATAACGAAAAATAAGAAATCAAAGATGACAAAGTCGTAAATTAGACTTCTACCAAATAAATTTACTCCACATGTATATTTTCACATTACTCAATATTTGAAGAGGCCGTCGTGGCATTACGGCACCACACCTGAGTATAAACTCGACGTTCGTAAGTTCGATTCCCACTTGAGCGAATGAATTTATTTGATTTCCTGGTAAGAAGATAAAGCGCTGCGTTTAATTCTGTCATCGAATATCTGCAAAATTTCGATAATTGGGTAAAAAGTACAAAAAGAAGTATACAGGAGTACAGACAGTGTCTTGACACTAGATTCCCAGGTTACCTCAACTTATGTACGGATATTTCCACATAGCTATACATATTTAATTATATATAGATATACCAACATGTATGTATGTATAACACATACAATCTACTAAACATTATACAAACAGGATCGTCAAACGTAATTAACATGGGGAACAAACACCTTATAATTCTATATAATACCCACAAATATTTGCGAACGAGGGTTGTAACAGAGTGTGAGGGTTGTCACATAGTGTATTATTGTTATTATAGGATTGGTTTGTTGTATTATGGTGCGATAGAGGAGAAATGGGTTTTTTTTTTTTTAAACAGAACCTTTTTTGGGGTCAAACGTCTTTTTTTGGGGACAGTCCTTCATTTTCTAGTTCTGGTAAGGAGGTAAAGCGCGATTTTTGATCGACCCACAATAGTCGCCCTTAGAGACACTTAATTTCATTGCGCCACGATAGCTTATGTCATATTTTAGCTTGTAGTCTATTCTTTTTCTTAATTTGTGAGATTAGATATTTCTTCCATTTTAACGTTAAATCTGCTGAACTGATTTAGATAGAACTTTACAGATATATATAATAGATTATACACCAAAACACATGGTTATACTTCCTCCTAGGCAACATTTAAATGTAAATGCTTCTAACTTACGCCATCTGCCATACCTCGCTAGCACATTGCACGTGTTTTCGTTGATTAAATTAATTAAAATCATCATGTGGCTTTGTAATACTTACCTAAATTAGGTAAATAACTATGAGTAAGCTAGTATAGCTTATACTAAATATATATAGGTAGTTTTGCTGGTCTATCATACGTATTCTTCCGCGGTTTGTCGTTTGTTGTTTGTAGAGCCTGACTCCAAATGCAATGGTTGCAAGTTCGATTATCAATCGAACGAATAAATTATTAACATTTGGCCGCTTTGGTGAAAAGGATGGTGTTGAGTGTAGGTGACAATTCAATACAAAATGTCTTGAAAGTTGAGTGGAATGTGGTAAATGGATGTGTTTTAATAGAAACGGTGTGTCTCAACACTAGTTTCCCTGGTCCCTCTGCCTACCCTGCTATGTGCGGTACGTGACACAAAAAAAAATATAAACGGATTGACAGATATATTATATAATATTTATATACCAACATAACATTACATATTTCACATTACACTGTAAAATAAATATCTACAAAACAGTGAGAAAATTAAACAGAACTCACATACTATTATACTTAGACTCCACGCCAAACTAGCCTCTATTGTATTGAATATAAGGTTGTTGAATATTAGGTAGCATAAAAATTATGCTTTCACTATGCAAAAGCTTAATCTTAATTTAGACCTAATGTCTATAATAACAGAGTTCAAAATGCACCTTAATTCTATAAGGTGTTCGTCCAAACAGTGTTTTGTGATTGAATCCGCTACCAGGCGAATGAAATTCTTGGATATGTACCAAAAATTCTTTGTAATACGAATTCTCAAATTGAATTGAACTGAAGTCCTGGCTGTTGAATGCCTGTTGACGAGGCAGGTCACAGCTGGAGCATCCAGCGGACGCTTTTGTTAAATACGTAGAGTATGTTGTATTAAGTATTTAAAATTTGGATTGTGTTGTTAGAGAGATTGTGTTTTACGTTTATATACATTTTTTTTTATTTCACGCTGTATCACGCATAAAGCATAGAGCCGAGTGTTAAGATACTACGTCCCCTACTTTCTGCTGAATTTTAGAGGCTTTGAGAAATGAAAATATTTATAAATAATAATTAAATCCCACAAGTGGGAGTCGAACTTACAACCGTCGCTTTAACAGTCACATGCTTGTGCCACTGCGCCATGACTGCCTTCACAACGATAAGAATGTCTTAACAGTAGATCCGTTTGCTTATCCTAGAGGTAAATTAAAAAACAAACAACATAATCACATAATAAAAAAGATAAAATAATAATTAAGTAAAAATTTTATACTTACTGCTTACTGGATGGATGACATGTTATGTACGATAGAAAACTTAGTGACACGACACTACATCCCACGCAGATATAACTGAGACAACAGTCAGCTACCGATAATTAGTATTTCATTTTTGTCTGACAATCTTATGTGTCCCATAAGAATAAGAGGCCCCTATAAATGCTTTTAAGGAGCAAAGAAGGTAGTGATTCAACACTATCTCCATACAAAATATGTGAGTAAACCAAGTGTGGCACAAGCCTAAGGAATCAATAGCACCGGTACCACAGCATTAATCACGGTTTAATCGCCAGCTACCGATAATAGTCCTAGTTAACGCGGTAATAGCGGATCGTCGTATTACAATTCGATGCGGTGGGCTTATCAAATTGATTTGGCTTTTGGCTTTTCATTGTGTTTAAGTTAAATAGAACTTAAGAACGTCTACTTTTGTGACTTAGTGTCAAGACACTCCGTTTCCCAGAATTTTCGAGACTGCGTATTGAATCGCGGAACTCAATTAAACCTACAAGCCTCTTATTTATAACATTAGATAAATGAAAATTAAATCTGCTTCACGTTATATTCCGCATACAGCAGGGTAGGCAGAGAGAACTCAGTGCTAAAACACTCCGTTCCTCACTTTCCAAAAAGTTCTGGAGGGCATTGCGTGTTGAGTGGTGGAACTCAACACTGCTCTTTGCCTCGACACCAGAGCGAAGAAATGAAAATATAAATGCAAATAAATATTTCATTTCTTAAAGTGCGAATCGAACCCCCAACCAGCCTCTATATTAGATAAACAACATTATACATGTATTTTTTCAAGGAAATAATATGAATTCCACTACCATATCCTATTTGAATCTTTTCCGCCGAGAAAAACCTTAACAATCTTTAATAGGTGTAATAAATTTTATATAATAGACAAGGGTTGGATTTTCGTCGGTGGGACAGGGGGATTAACCTGTCCGCAACCCGGATTATCCCGCCCGGGATGTTCTTGTTCCGGGATTCCGGGACGTCAAGATTCCGGGGTTCCCGGGATTGCCGGGCAAGTGCATTGCTAGTCATTTGTCAGAACTGTTTATTTTTTTTCCCTAATTAATTTGGTTTTTTGACATCTTTATTAGGTGTGGTTTTTTATATGGTCTCTATATTTTTTTTCAGAGCCTTGTATTCTGTTTCATACACGTCACTGTCCCAGGTTTAAATCTTATACTCGTACAGCTTATAATGTTTGACAGTTGCTTGGAATGGGAAAAACTATTTTTGTTTGCTCTAGGGCTTATTCCATATATAGTAGGATAGGGTAGAAACGCAATATTCACAACGACAGAGAACAGAGTGTTTTAACACTCTATTTCCGGTTCTCTGTATAATTTTACAGACACTGCGTGTTAATTTGTATTGTCATCGGAGCAAGGACATAAAAATAAATCATTCCACCGAATAGGAATCAAACCTGCAACCTGAATTGGTTGAATAGATTGTAATCAGTACACAGTAGCTTCAAATAAAACGTTAAAACTTTAATTTTATGATTCAATTAAACTGACTTGTGAACGCTTTTTCAATAAAATCAGATTACCGGCACCAATTATCATCAACGATCGCGTCATTTACTTCATTTGTTTATGGGTAACACTAAATGTCGTAGTTCAAATAAATAAGTAAATTTTAAAAAAATCAGTCACGCTGTATCCTGCACATAGCAGGGTGGACAGAGTAAACCTCGTGTTAAGACACTCCGTTCTCCACTTTCTACCGAATTCTGGAGGTATAAGTTAATAATCAATGTTACTAATACTTAGGACGAAACCTTTATAGGATCACTTTATTAGTCTCTGCGTCTCAAGTCTCAAGATCGCCTTCCTGACAGTCTCAAGAAGCTAAAATATTTAAAAATGTCCAGGTTTAGGGTCCTTGGAGCCCAGAAAAGAAGAATTATGCTTTTTTATTTTAAATCTTATTGAAGGGTACCGTGAAGACCTATAAGGTATTACAATTCTAAAATTTGCTATAAAGTAAGAAAAACTCTATAAAGAATGGTAATTTATTTTTACTAATGTTACAGAAAAATAACATTACAAGCTAATATTTGCAAACCAACATTTCCTTCGAAGTGACTGAATAAGCTTGCAAACTTGAATAAGTTTATCAGCTTTTTAAAAGTTCCTTTCCATTGATCTATGACTTTCAATTTCATATAGAACCTTCGAGTGTGATTCGTATTTATCCTGTTTTTTTATTTTTTTATTTGGGATAAAATCAGATTTTAAATAAAAAATTAAGGTTGATATGAGACTTTATCTTTTTAATATTAAATGTCCAAATTTAAAGTACTACAAAGTACGATTTTAAACACGGTGGTGGTTGTAGATTCGATTCGAAGAGAATTAATTAATTAATTTTTCCCCCCTGTGATCATTAAAATGCACAAGGCCAGTGTCACAAACTTTGGGCGGAGAAATCACTCAAAATGGAGTGCTTTGATACTAAAATCCCTTAACCTTAGTACATACGAGATACAGCGTGCAGAAAAAAAAAATTAATATGTTACAAACTTTATTATCTACATCGCGCTCGTTACCCCAATTCATCCCTTTACAGTGAGAACAGAACGATTTCACACCACGTTTAAAATTAACGTGAGAATTAACCGCGTGCGGTTAAAATTAACCAATCAGTTAACAACGTTCGTTAACTGCGTAATATATAATTAAACTGTTTTAATATTTTAACACTTTCATAGTGCATTGGGATACGTGTGAAACCGGTAATGCTTTTTGCGGTGACTGAGGATTCAATTTTCGCGCGTGATTATTTTAATATTTGATTTATTTAAATTAACTTCGCGCTGTGTCCCGCCCACAGCAGGATAGGCAGGGGGAATTTAGTGTTATGACACTCCGTTTCTCATTTTCCGCCATGTTTTGGAGGAATTGTATGTTAAGTGGTGGGTAGTAAACGAGAATGTCCTCAATTTACTTAAGACATATGTATGTTACAATTATACGATTTGAACCCACTACCTATCTCTGCCTGTCGCGGCAGGCATGTATTGACGTAAGGTCTGTTCATAACTTTTCATTTAAAAAAAAAATAGTACCCCATCTTCATCTTCCAACACTCGAGAAGAGCTAACTTCAATAAAAGTAATGTAAACACACTTCAATAAAAGCAAAAAGAAAGACAAAAAATGTATCCAATATTTTTATAGAAACCCCCATTATTGTTTAACAGTAAAATGTTTGCCAGAAAGATAATCTTTTCGGTAAACTTCTCCTCGAGTGGCTAATATAGTCTTTATAAAGCTATATTTTCCTATAAATATAAACATATAAAGTACAAGTATGCGACTGTAAACGCGACGGTTGTGGGTTCGATTCCCACTCGAGGGAGTTAATAATAAATATTGTTATTTCTTCGCTCTGGTGAAGAGACATAGTTTTCAGGAATTCAACTGAAAGTGATGAACGCAAGTGTCTTACTGGAGAACGGAATGTTTTAACACTAGGTTCCCAGATTCTCTCCACCCTTCTATGTGCAGGCTACAGCGTGAAGCAAAAATATATATATATATATTTATATATATTTTTTTAATTTTGCCTCACTTGTAACACTTTATTAACATAATAGGTACAATGTAATTTAATATTTCTAAAAGTAACCTTTACTCCAGATGCGACAGTGATAAGGCACGATCTCTGCTTGTGTATATAAACCTCACTTACTCGAAACCGCACCAAAAATGCTGTAGACTGTTATCATTTGCCTCGTTAAAGCTACTTTTAAATTTCTTTTGGGTAATTTGGAAATTTTATGCTACTTCCGCAGTTATGGGGAAGCAGCGAGTATCTTCAAATATTTTTTTTTCGTTTCAGCTTCACGCTGCACTCCGTTCCCAATAAGTTTAAGCTTCTGTTCCCCACTTTCCGCCAAATTTTCGAGACATTTTGTATGTTTTAATGTGAAATAGCACATTAAAATATAAAAATAACGTTTAGTCTTGAAATAACTACATTACTATTATACATTTCTCTCAAAAAGAATTGAACCCAACACTCATCTTCAACAGCCACGACTATACTATAATGGGATTTTGAACCAGCAAATACCACCAGTAGTATGGCTGGTGACAGATTACAGAAATTGTTTATTAATTAGACGCGTTCTTTGTTATACATATTGTATTGGAATTTTGTGGTTGTGGATTCAAATAGCACGTTTTATGTAATTTTCACGCTTTCAGCTTTTAAGAAGGTGGGCAGAGAGAAGCTGGTGCTTTGAAATTTGACTTTTGACATTTGATTTTCTCCGCTTTCCGCCTGATTTCGGATTGTATGTATATAAATTTTTTTGCCAACGTCGATAACTGGTGTTAAGATACTCCGTTTCTATTAAAGCACTCCCGTTCTTCACTTTTCGCCGAAATCAGGAGGCGATGCGTGTTGAGTGGTGGGAATCGTGAGATCAAATAATCACATTAGTCACCCCGAGTGAAAATTAAACGCAAACGAAGTGTCTTAACACTAGGTTCCCTCTTCCTACCCTGCTGTGTGCGGGATACAGCGTGAAGCTGATTAATTAATACTAAGCCTGCACCATTACTCTTAGCATCACCAAAAATATATAGTTTATACTAACAAACTCACAAAAAAAATGTCCTTTTTAATTAACTTTTTAGAAACCTTTCCCATTTCAACAAGAAACCCTGGCCACCAATAATGGATGGATCTCAAGGAAACACTGAAAACGAAGTCACACAAGCTAAAATAATGCTTACACAGCAATGTCTCTCACAGACGGACGGACAGCGCTGATTGATTATCCTGGTGCTAGGGCTGGTGATGGGGATATAAATTAAAATTGTAGAGGGTATTATTTTTTTGTTTTAAACCATTTTTTAAGTGAGTTGGCTTTCAAGTGTAGTGGAGGTTTACTATTACATCTTTGGATGTAATAGTAAAGATATGTTTTATGTTATTATTATTAGATAATGTATTATTGTTAAAGTTAAAAATATTAAAATGGCAATTCTGAGCGCCACGGTTTTAGATTCGATTCTCAGTTGGGGGAATGAAATAACATTTTCACTTTCTGACATCATATTACTTCATTAGTTATCAGTAGCGAAAACAAGCGCTGCATTGAGTTCCGCCACTCAACAATAGATACCTCCAAAATTCGGCGGCAGTGGGGGTCCCTTCAGCTTACCCTGTTATCTGCGGGATACTGCGTGAAACTAAAAAAAAAAAATAAACAAAACTTATCAACCCTAAGCGTGATAGTAAAATGTAAGCGGGAAGCGAGTTCTCCGACTTCTTAATCTTTGAAACGGATTTCCTAGCATCGGATTGCGAACAAAGATTTTCTTATTTCAACGACGCATCACTACCGTTTCAGAATGCTTTATCTGTTTTATAATATATATTTAATTTATTGGTGAGAAACTAAAATCCAAATTTATATTTTTAATGTACATAAAGTGTAATACCATACTTAAGATACTTATTTAAAGAAGGTTACAAAATTTGAACATAGCGGGATTTGTACCCGCGCCTCTTGGAAACCGTCCAGGCGCTCTGACCACTGAGCCAAGTAAGAATCTCCCTACCAATATGCTATCACATAAATAAGTTGTACCGATTCCGATTTAATTTTCACTGACAAAATCAGTTTTAACTGAACATCAATTTTAATACAAAATCTATAATTACTAGATATACAAATCGAACCCCCAACCACCGATCAAATACTCCAAGTGCGTAAAAGAAAGCTACATCCGTCTCCATCACAAATCGTATTGTCCATACATTAAACAGACACTTGATAGATCGCAATACACAAGTGATGAATGGGGGGACCCTCGGTGGTTTCAAGGTAGGGACGCTCAGATTGGACCCTACTCCTGATATCGGAACTTAGAGATGACATGAAAGATTTCAACTTGCTTCTACCTTTAGGTATAGTTGTTTTTTTTTTGTAGAGTATTTTAAGTTAGTTTTGGGATAATTTAGTCTCTAACTTAGTTTTATTTTAAAATGAAATAGGAATGTTGAATCATTTTATTGGACTCGTTTTTACACTCAATTTTCCACATACCGTCAATTTTTTGTAAACATTTTATATCAAACGGAATTCAACGCCGCACTTTGTCATGTTATCAAAGTTAGGAAGTGAAAATTATTCATACCCCAAGGCTCTGTGCCAATTCTCAAAGCAGATATTAGTCTCAGTTGAGTTTTTTTTAATTGTCTTGTACAATTTTACACATAAAATTCACTCAGGCCACTGAGGCCACTGTATACAAGACACTATTAAGTCCATACACTTTGTCATTAGACCCAGCATCGGGTGACCACTTAAGCTGCGCTGTGGTAAGAATTTATGTCAGAAAATGTATTTACAATCCTCCGCTAAGTCGGTTTTTCTTTATAAAATATGAAATATGTTGATAGCTTATTCTTTTTTTTCCTTTTCTAAAGGGCAATCGTGTTGAAGGTTATATTTAGAATAAAATGCGATTATTGTAAATTCAGATTTTTTTTTTTTTATTTAAATTAAATTAAATCACTTCGTTCGTCTTCGTTCTCCATTCTCCATTTGAATTCTGGAGGCACTGCGTGTTGGGTGGCGGAACTCAACGCCGCGCTTGGCCTCGCCGCCAGAATTTCATTTCCTCGATTGGAGAACGGACTCGCACCCACTCATTTGTACCACTGGGTACTAAAGGTATCAATATAAGTGAAATATCCACATTCCGTACAATGTCAAGCGTACACTGCTACGTTCTAACGTATGCGACAATTTCACCCCCCACTAAATCACCGATGGACTCCATCCAGAATAAATTGATCGTAAATCCTTTATAATCCCGACGAATTTTCGCAATGGCGCGAATGTACTCGTTTCGCGTTTCGTGTGAGTTACAGCCTTTTTGTTGATGTGTGTGTGTATTTTATTTGAGTTTGGATGCTTGTGTTGCACCTCATGGCTCAGTGGTTAAAGTAGATTTTTATACTTTTTGTGTTGTGTTAGGGTCTCTTAATTCTTTTTACGGTTATTTGCCACTAAATTTTCATATATGTTATTAATGATGAATGAATATGAGAGATGCTTTTGATTTTGAAGTAATTTTATTAAATATATGTATTAATAGTAACAATTATAAGGCGGAGTGGCACAAGCGTGCGGCTGTATGTGTATTCGATCCCCACTCGAGGAAATGAGACATTAAATATTTTCACTTCCTTGGTCTGGCAGCGAAGTAAAACGCGGCGTTGAGTTCCGTCACTCAGCACATAATGACTCCTGAATTGGAAATACAGAAGTGTCTTAATGGGATTGAAGTATCATAACACTAAGTTTCCAAGTTCCTTCAGCCCACCCTGCTGTGTGCGGGATACAGCGTGAAGCTGAATAAATAAACACAAGTAAATACAAACTCTAAACTAACGATGCATATATCGATTAACACTAAAGAGCTAAGATTTAGTTACACCATTAATATGGTATGAAAGGAGTTTGGATTCTATAGACCGAGCTATTCCACTGAGGTCTTATGTATAGCTGTTGATTAGAATTACCGTAGAAAATATTTTCGCTTTTAATTAAAATTTAAAATTACCAAGCATGGCGCAGTGGCACAATGATTGGCTGTAAGCGCATTGTTTGTGGGTTCAATCGATTTGGTGGGATAAAAGGAAACTATTATGAGAGGACTTTTCGAAAATATCTATATTGTGTGATCATCATTTCCTCGAGTGGGAATCGAACTCACAACCTGTCGCGTATACAGTGACACGCTTGTGCCCCTGCGCCACGTCTAGCCTCAAATTCTTTTTCTTATGTAAAGGATGTTTTCCTTCAACCAAACTTATATATCGAATACGAAGTAAACAAAAATCTTATCCAAAATACAGTATTCATAGTAAAATATATGTATAATACTTCACTACACGAGGTCCAGGCGACGTCACTTGTATTCCTCACGAGATATTTAGTCAACAACCATTTATATCTAAACTGAGTTCGTATCGGAGGCACTGTTTCTAAATTTACTTCCCCCGGGAACGACCCGAGGATGGTGGAATCCGGCAAATATTATTTTACTAAATCGTCGCTATCTTTAGTGTGACTCGTAGCTTGATGGTTTCGTTTCTTTATTTTTTTTTTTTGTAAAACTTTCTTTCTTATATCTTTATGTCTTTTTTTTATCTTAAATCATTTACTTTAATTTTATTAGATGGGGTTAGAGTATACTACGGATATAAATGTTAGTCTATTCATGTTAGAATATATCCGTAGTTAACTTCAGCATCTTTTATTTGCCTCGACACTAAAGCGAAGAAATGAAAATATAAATTAAAATAAATATTTTCATTTCTTCGAGTGGGGATCGAACCCATAACCAGTCGCGTTTACAGTCACACTCTTGTGCCTCTGCGCCAAGACTGGTCTGGTTTATTTTTCGATATGCAATATATCTGTGTGCATTATTAACTTCAATCTAAATCCCTAATAGAAGAGGTAAGGTACTGTCTAATCTTCCAAGTATCATCTCACGAAAGCGAGAAAATGACAAAAACGCATCACCACAAGCAGAAATCGAATCCATAACCATTACATTTTAATGACACAAGCTGACCTGCGACGGTCTTTTTATCTTAATTTATTTATCGTAGCATTTATTTCTCAATAACTTTGGCATCTTAATACAAACCGTTAGACAACCAGAAATGGTTATCAATATAGATATCGATATAACGTAATCAGGTAATCGAATGGCCACCGATTAATTAAGACGATAAGCATATTATATAGATGGTATGCTGATTGTGGCCAAAACTGTTAGAATTAACTATTAATTGAACTATTCATTAAATTTCTTCTTAATGGGGTTCTTAAGTCTAGTCCCAGATTCTTTTGCCTACTCTGCAACATACAGCGTAAAGCTAAAAATTAATCTTTAGTATTATTATCGGTTTTCACTTCATCCAAATTCCACATATGCAATATCACTATTTATAGCTTATATATTGTAAGAGCTTTTAATGAAACGTAAGGCTATAGTAAAATCGAAAAGTGTAAGATAATTGAAAAAAAAATTAAAAACGGAGTATATTAACACTCTATGGAGGTTCCTTCTGCTTAGTGCACGCGGGATACAACGTGAAGCTAACACAGTTAATATAAAAGAAAGTCTTCATTTACGACTTTTATCCAATAACATAATTTTTATCCGAAACAAGTTTACGTAAGTTCCTCTAATATATTGTGATAACAATTTTAAACTACCCGCTAAGTTTAAATGTTCGCGTTCAGTACATTAGGAGATTAGCTTTGTCTATCGACGTGGAGCGCTGAGTGGAATTGAGAATTGAACTGAGAACCATGTATATAGAGAATGTAGTTAAATGCGAATACGCTACTATATTATTTATTTATTTATTTTTTCTCATTCACGCTCTATACCGCGTATAGTTGGGAGGGTTGGGGCGTTGGGAACCTAGTGATAAGACACTTCATTCTCCACTTTATAGACTAGACGTGATGTGTGACTGGCATAATAAGAAAATGAAAATCAAACCTTTAGCAATATTATTCTATTTAACGCTTGGCTTTTGCTTAAGTGCCAGAGTGAAAAAAATATTAGTGTAATTATATAAAAAATAAATAATTAATTTCCTTGAGTGGATATCGAATCTGAAACGGTCGCGTTAGACTCACACCCATGTCACAACCGTGTCCCAGCGCCAGGACGGTCTAAATCTCATATATTTGGACGGAAATAAGTTTTTTTTTTAATTTTTTAAACACTATATATATACATATATTTATAGTTTTATATAAACACTGTAAAATCATTTAGCTATTGTACACCGCGACTACCACGGGGTGTGATTTCCGGTTTCCCATCCTCTTTCCTATCTTTCCAGGATGTTATATCTGTGTTGACGATCACGAACGTTGAAAAATCATTAAAAAACTAGTGAGGTGAAAAGGAAACACCCCTAAATCACGTCTTTAGATTCACGCTTTAACCCGCTGTACGGGATAAAGCGTGAAACCGATTCCAAAATATGAAACGAAAATAAAGTAACGCCTTAATCTCTAGATATTTCTCATAACTAATCCCCTAAAACGAATATTCTTATAAGACTGGTCTTAAAAATAATCCAAATACAAAAATTGTATTCAGACGCTTATAGAGATAAATATAATATGCTTTTGGGATTAAATCTACATTGATATTAGAATATAAATATATATTACTAATATAATGAGATTTGAGTTCCCTTTTTTTAATATTTTACTTATCAATTGTTGAAAATGACTTGTTTTCCTTATAAGATAATTTCTCGTGTTTTTTTTTGTGAATCAACTGGACTTGTACTTATTAATTCGAGTTATTTAGTATTTAGAAACGGAATTTCGATCCGAGGCATTGTGTATTGAGTGGCGGAACTCAACGCCGCACTTTTGCCTTGGTACCAGGACGTAGAATTGGAAATATTAAATGCTACAAAAGTCACGTGACTTATAGACGGTTCCTATTATTACCATAGCTTTTATAGCTAGGGTTAATATAGGAATGCAGGTAGGGAGATACTTAAGTGACTCTGTGCTTTAGTAATTACACTCAAACCAATGTAAAGTTTGACTCACCCGGGAATCAAATTTAGTACCTCTAGTTAACAACAGGTAGATAAGTTAATTGGTAAACAAAACTCTCATGTACTAATGTTGAGGCCAATCCTGGGGTAAGGGCACAAGCGTGCGACTATAATGTAAACGCTATAGGCTGTGGGTTCGATTCAGATTTGGGGGAATACAATATTTAATAATTTCTCTTAGCTTTGGCGAGGAGGTAAATGCGGCATTGAGTTACGTCAGCCAACACGCAATTTATCCAGAATTCGGCGGAAAATAAAAATCGGTAGTGTCTTTATAGGAACGGAGTGTCTTAACACTTTGTTTTTAAAGAGTAATAAATATATAGTATATAGCAATAAAAGTTATTTCAATTTAAAATAATATTTGTACGAAACGCCTGACGGAATATAGTAAGCAACGTATTATCGGAAGCGAATTGCTCAGTTATTCACAAAAGCGTTTAAAATAACTTCACTACCTCCAATATGTTGCATTTGCCAGAGTATTCCTAAAGATATTTTATATGTTTCCGGATTTTTAAAGCAAATCTATTCTTAGTTTGGTTTTTACATTACTTAGTTACAAAGAGCTCAAAGGTTCGAATCTAGAAAACTTTAAGAATGTCGTGTAATATTACTTTTCACGTATTTTTCTCTTTCTTTATGTATCCCGTTATAGCAGAGAAGGCAAGGGAGGTTAGTGCTTAGATACTCCTTTTCCCACTTTTCGTCGAAGTTTCGAGGCATTGCGGGATCGCTTTGCCTTGCTACTTAAGAGGAGGATATCAAAATATTAAGTAAATCATCCCCGTACGGGTAACGAACCCACAACCATCAAGTTTTACTGCTAACATTTTTTAGCTGGTTAATAAAATTTGTATAATGTATATTCGGGATTTTTTATACATTTTACAAATATTATGAATATTAAATTGTCTAATATAGGCCGATGTGGCACAGTGGCACGTCGCGTCGTCGGACTGTATGCGCGATGGTTATAGGTTCGATTTCAACTGGCGAACATAAATTAGTCCCAATTCTTCTGACAAGACAAGGCCTGCAGAGTTGGGTTACGCTATTTGAAATACAATATCTCCAAATATGAACGGCAAGTGGAGAATATAATGACTTAATACTAAGATCCCTCTCTCTATCCTTCTCTCCGGAAATTCCGCGCGTTTTGCTTTGCTAAAAAAAACAATACTGTCCAGTGTACTTAACCTACATACCGTAACTACAACTGGTTGGGCAACTCCCCATTAAATAGGGTTGTAATTGTAAATTCTATAGAATTTTTTTTTTCATTCAAATTCAAAATCCGTGGTAATAGGACATCACTGCAGTCGAAAAATCTTTTTAACACGCATTCGTTAAAGCCTTTGAGTGAAAGGTTGGTCAATGTGACAGTTTTTATCCCTAAACATAGTTATTCTATTGAAATACCACACATTTTATGTTAGATTTAACCTGTACTCATGGGCGTATCTGGATATATTTTCTACGATGCCACCCCCCTCCCCCCCATATTATGTTAAATAAAAATAACACACTAAGTGATCGAGGTATCTTTGATCGCATTATAGTGGCTTACATAGAAGCGAATAATTACTGTAATAAATATAATAGCCTGTAGTATTTATCGATAAATGACCAGATTTTTTTTAAGATCAGCGTGTTCAAACAAACAAACTCTACACTTTTATAAATTCTGCATAGATTTCAATCGATTAACCAATATAGCTCACAAATAATATGAAAATTATTGAAACGTTCAAAATTTCAACTCTAAGAGATATTTGCGAATATTAAACGCTGTCGTAATTGAATTATTTAGTTATTGGCATGTTGGTACACAGTGTTGTTGTATTATTACACGGAATCGGTGTTTACATACATACATACATACATACATGTGTATAGACAGCGATTTTGTGAGCATTCAACGTTCATTTGAATATTATGAATCTGTTTTTGAACATTTGTATTTAGTTAGTGAGGGTAGTTAGGGAACTTATATTCAGCTTATTCAATAATTAGTACTTCGCTTTTTTTCAGAGGATTTGATGACGTGGAATGGGGGATGTTTTTTGCTGGTATATATCCACCAGACTCCCTACACCGTGCATTCCCTAACCAACCTACAACCTTTGAGTTTCTCAGTCCTGTACTTTCATCTGTGAATGTTTTGTAACGGAAGGGTTTTATAATGATAATAAAGTAAGAGAAAATATGTCATTATAGTACAGTTGTCATATGCGGTAACGATACACAGTGGTGCAGAGTATAGGTTAGAATTTAATTACGGCAATGAAAATATTTTTGTAAACGTGACTGACTGTTCTGGGTTCGATTTTCACTCGGCGGTATGAATAATAATATTCATTTCGTTGCTCATATTAACAAAACGAGAAACTGATTTCTCAAAAATGTTCCTGATCGGAAATACAGTGTTTTGCCATTACCCACCCCGCCACAAGCGGGATACAGCGTGAACCCAAAAAAAAAATTACCCATTTTCTCAAAAAAAAAACCCACAATTTTTCCAGAGTTGAGGTCGTAGCACTCATTAAGCACGACGCGATGACGCGGTTCGCGTATGAGCATTATGCACGCTCGGATGCGGGAGCACGCCGCGCGCTGTCTCTCCGTGACATACTGTCGATTACTATGTAATTATACTGTAAAAGCTTGTAGAACTAAATTTTTGTCATTTTTAGATGACGTATGAGAATTTTTGCGTAGCGGGACTCGAACCAGCACCTGTTGAAAATCGTCCATGCATGCGCTTTAACCAATTTGTCGAAAGCATCTGTTCTATTTCAAACTAGATCATATTTTTCCAAGTTAAGTAAAAATAAATAACTTAACTTTACGCTTTATCCCGTCAGAGTTGCGTTTGTGCCTCTGCGCCCGGACAGCCTCTTATATAGTTTATAATATTTTTACGAATAAACCCAAACAGAGCGCGTCAAGGGATTTAAATTTTTAACATTTAGCGATAACAACGAAATATACATTACGAAAATTACTATAAAAGAACAATAGAACCGCTAAAATCTAAGGTACATGAAAGTTTCTCTATTCATTTAGTTTTTGTCCACGTTCAATTTCAGGAGGTGCGGGTTCAAATTCCCTGTTACAATTATTATAAGTTTTCTTTCTTAAGTTTGGAATTAGCGTGAGGCTGTTTTTATTTTAAATATGTTATATTATTATCAGAACTAAGATGTAAATATAGAAAAAAAGAAATTGAATCTTGGACTTTCAATTTTCCATTTAATTTTTTTTTATATCAGTATCCCAACGAGACACCCGTATGTACAAACGGCAAAGGAGACGTGTTTAATTGCGCAGAATAGAAACAGTTAAAGCTATTTGTCACCCTTTGATAACAAAAACCTACTTTGCGGCGTCGATCTACATGTACTCTACATATATACAAATATATTATATGTATGTTTGTAGTTATTTCTATATTATATTATTGATAAATATGTAAGTAATATTTTTGAACTGTATACTTTGTATTAGTATATATTTTTTTATTTCATTGCACGCTGTATCCCGTATTTAGCAGGATAGAAAGTGGAAATTCAGTGATGTTCAGATCTGTGTCTTTTATCCGAATTCGAAAAGTATCTCGATGAAGTTGAGTTTCGTAAATGACAAATGTCAACGCCGTACTACCAGGGCGGGGAAATCGAAATAATTAATTCCCTAAATTGGATATCGAACTCTAACTTTTTTTATGCTGTATAAAACAGGGTAGATAGAGGAAATCTGGAAACCTAGTGTCAAGACTCTCCGTACCCCAATAAGACAGTTCCATCCCCTAGGCACTTTGAAACAAGTCTTATTATTCCATAATAATAACCACCAGACAATTTGCAAAATAAAAAATATCAAAAAAATCCAAAAATAAAATGTGCCTACACCGCTACTTATACCTTAAAGCAATTTACCCATAACGTTGAATAGACAAAGGCCGGAACAAGAAACAAAGCCCGTTATTTCTATACAAAAGATTTCGATCATATAAACCTTTCAGGTGGAGATGCTGAAGACGATACAAGCGACTCACGTTCTGCTGAGAGATAACTATGTAAAAAGGATTTGTGGTGCATAGTGTGAGGGGTAGCGTGTTGATATCGCATGGCGTGAGTTTTTTTTTGGAGATTCGCACTTACATGGGGGATCCCATGTAAGGAACTCAACACCGCACCCGTTTCATAGATTATTTGATTTTGAAGATAAATATAACAAAAAAATGTTGGCTCTGTGGCAAAAGATTTAAGCTCCAAGGTATCAAGGCAAAGTATATCGTTGAGTTCAACACGCAATGCCTACGAAATCCGGCAGAAAGTGGGGAACGGAGTGTCTTAACACTGAGGTTCGCTCTGCCTACTCTGCTGTGCAGGATACAGCGTGAAGCTGGTTTTATTTTATCTACATCAATAATACTATAAATATAATAAATTAAATCTAAAACTCTTCCAACTTAAACCATACACATAACAGGAAATAGCTGGAAAGTGGATGGAAATGAGAACTAAACGCTACGAAGACAGATTTGTTTTATTCTCCATTCACAGGAGATCACGCCGAAATTGGGGCGCCAACCCCAAACTGCTTTCATACTCAAAAGAACATTCAAGAAATTCTTATGTCGAATTCTTGCTTACTTTGTTTTGTTAAACATGGGGTACTGTAGATGTGGGATCGATTCCTGAGTAGTTGTTTTCATTCTTGTATGTGCCATTTAGGAATGAGTACGTATTCTTAAGATCGATCTCAGTATTGAGAGCGGCTGGCGATGTGCGAACTAAAATGTAATATTATGAGGACAGGAGACGTGAGTGTCTATATTCTATTTTCTGAAAAACAAGATTTCTAGAAAATATATTATAAACAAATTGTATATCCCAAAATTTCTCGTAAATGTTCTATAGTTGTTTGTTAAAACTATGTCATTACCGTGCAAAGCTGTAGATAGCAAGAAATATTTCTGAAATAGTTTCATAATAGATGCTATAAGGTTGGTAGTTGGAAGGAATATCTTCCACAAACAATGCCGGACATCGAACTTGGGACACTTCTAGTATGCTGTAATGGAAATGTAAATTTCAAACTAGGTTGTATACTAAAACTGTTTAAATTGTTGTAGTTTTGTTTTTCCAGGCAAATCGTGTGACTAGAAATGAGAGTGGTTGTGGGTTCGATCCCCACTCGAGGGAATATAATAATTTTGAATTTTTTTTTAATTTGAACTTAACATTAGGTTCCCTCTGCCTACTCTGATCTGTGAATTATTTTATTGACATGATATTGACATTTGTATATATTTTGTTTATTTATTTCGAGAATTTTTCGAAATCTAATAATGATTTTTATTTTTGTTACAGGTACACAATAAAACGAGCTATTTCCGTACAACGGTATGTTTATAAAGTTGAAATGTAAATAATATTAAAAATAAAATACGAAAGTTCGTATGTAAGTATGTATGTAAAACATTTTCGTGAATGAATATTAAGAAGAGCAGAGAGAGAGATCTCGCTGAAAACTTAGTTAATCGTTGTAGTGACCCTATTTACTCACTCTTACTCTCTTATTCTCTAATTTTATATCATAACTAGCAGACTTGGGCGGCTTCGCCTGTTTGTACTATACGATTATTTATACAATAAATTTATGGAAATATTTTCAATTTAGGAAGTGAATACTTATAAAATCCGTGTTCAATGAAATATTTTCAAGTCTTAATTTCAAATTTTATTTATTAAAGATTTTTCCATATAAATTTTCAACCCCTATTTCATCCCTCTGGGGTTAAAATTTTTCAAAATTCCTTCTTAGTGGGTGTTCACATTATGAATATAAACATCTGTCCAAATTAACGCACAGCGGTTACGGCTGTGTGTGCGTCTATACCTCAGTGGGAACATCTCCTTTTATCCTAAATTTTACAGTATACAAAATTTTAACATTTTTCTAAACAATATTCGCATATTTTAAATTTTATTAAACTGACATCATGTAAATAGTGAGGTCGTGGCTTAGGGGTTGCGGGTTCGATTAAAGTAGATTAGAGGATGAATTAATTATTCTTATTTTCTTGCAAAAAAAAAACCAAACTCAATTCAACATAGTAACTCGGAAGTTTTTAATAATGCTATTGAAATCCACACAAATGTGTCGCGTTAAAACTTCAACAATAAATAATGTGTATTTTAATTATTATAATTATTTACGTTTTGAACGCGCGTGCTATTTACGACAGTTTCAACTAACTCCATTAGTTTGAAAACTTTGTCATGCCAATTTTTATATGTGACTATAAACGTGACAGGTTGCGGGTTCGATATCCACTCAAGGGAATAAAATATTTCAAATGAAACTATTTTAATCAGATTAATCGCGTATATTTAAGATTATACATTTTTAGAAGCCCGACGTTTCGAACCCTTCGCACTAGAGTGAGGTGACATTCGTCCGCCAGTTGAAATAGTTTCATTTAAAATGTGTGATAATCGTGAAAATCAAAGAACTTATTAAATGAAATTTTTATTTTCATATCTTCGCTTCGCTCTGGTGTAGAGGCAAAGTGCGGGATACAGCGTGAAGCTGAAAAAAAAAGTTATCAATAATTAAGTTAACATACGTATACCACGCGAATCGTCGAAAGGTCAGTTATACACAGAAAGCATTCGACAATATCAGATATAAAAAAATATATACTCAACTTAATAAAAGGTTTATTATGTCTTTGTATCGCGTCAGTCTGTTTGTTCAGCTTTGATATTATAATCGGTCGAGGTTTTTATAGTGTTTTTTTTTTGCTTTCTGTAGTGGGCGGATTCAATATTAATATTTATAATTTAAGTCGCTTCCAAAAGCTTATTGGTTTTCTTTTATGAGAGACTAGACGCAGATTCGTATTTTGTATTTGTTTTATAGATTTCTATGGAGAATTTTTGTTTTTGTTTTATATGTTTTACTGCTCATTTAGATTGAATTGCTATATGATAGAGTTAAAAAATACTGTTTCTAAGCATGGCGTTAGATTTCGTCTTTCGAATCTGTATATCGTTGAACGGTCTAGTATTAATAAATATCGTGAATTATCTAAAAGTTTTCATTAATTTAGAAATGTACTTTAATCATGAAATAATTTAATATATATATTTTTTAAATATTTATATTTATGTATTTATTTATTTATGAATAAATAAATATACAAAGTTGACGGTACTATTTTTTTTTCAGCTTCTCGCTGTATCTTGCAAATAGTAAAGTAGGCAGAGGGAATCTAGTGTAAAAACACTCCGCTCCCCACTTTCCGCCGAACTTAACGCTTTGTATCTTACTCGACTGGAATAACAATAATTAATTCACCCGAGCGCGAATCGAACTCACAACCGTCGCCGTTCCATACAAATAAATGAACTGCAATAAATAACCTTATCGAAATATGCTGTCACGTCACCTCATCAGAAATTCAACGCCGTACCCGCCACTAATTCAAAGTTCAAACTGTATAGGGTCCATCAAACTATGTAAGCTAAGTTATTTGAAGCAGCTGTCTTGAACATAATCTTTGGATACGTATCGACAGTTGGTTTGTAGTAAAAAGTTTTATCGGTAGTGACGTAGGTTCGATTTAAAGTTAGGTATAATAAATGTATACAATATTGTAAAATTTGCGTTATACGTAGTTGAAACCGTTGTTCAATAGCTACTGTGTTATTGAAAAAAGAGGTATATAAAAAAAAAGAAAATATAGTTGAGAATGGTGATGAATTAGAGTAATATAAGCATTAAATATGTATCGTAACAAGTAATCCATAATTATATAACCGTGTAAGTAAAGAGAACCTAATGTCAATACACTCTGTTCTACGTTTCTATCCATTGATAATCGACAACAAAATCAAAAGACATCCTCTTCATTACAGTGACACCTGAATATATGGGAGATATTCATAAATATTGATAATAATAAGTAAAATATGCTGACACTACTAAGCACTGAACGTAGATATGGTCCTATCTAAACAAACTACCCGGTCAGTACGGAACAAGGCCCAGAGGCATTTTTCATCCGACTAGAACAAGATTCCATTAATTCAGCCATCTTCAGACCGGATTTCTTCATTTCCGTGGAACCCTAAACGATCCAGCTAATACACTTCTACAGAGTACTTTTTTTATTTTTTCTATCAACAGACTAACAGTAGGTCTTTTGTAGAGGAGTTTTAGTTATTTGTTAACGATTTAAATTATTGACGTACATACTTATTATGTTTTATTTTATAATTTACTTTAAATAAAACAAAAATTACTTTAAAAAATAGAAGTTAATATATTTTTGGATATAAAAATAATTGAAAGAAAATAATTAAATCATGTGATATGAATCATTATTTATATTAATTTCCTACGTTTCGGATTTTTTAAATAAATTCCAGTCGCCCATAATAAAACTATACAATTTTAGCTTTTAACCTATTTTTTTTTTGTTAGAGAAGAATTCCTTTGCAAAAATAATGATGAAAATGTCAATCTGTTATCCATTTTTTTCAATAAACTATTCATTATAATATATGAATAAAATGTCATTTTCAATCATATTTTATTTACTTCGGTACACAGAAAAAGATTTACGCCAGTACGTTTTCCTCAATATAAAAGAATATCGTTACTATTATGTAACATAAATATATTCAAAGAGTCAAATAGGGTTTTACCAAATCAAATCGGATTCATCCGGAAAAATCCGGCCCTCACCGGAATCCTACAGCGGACGTTCACCCCTTTTATCTGAATTTTTTTTAAAAGACAAATTTCTTTATCTTACTATGAAATTACTTTTTTTACTCTATTGGTTACTTGCTTAAAACTTTGTGTGAAAACATAATGTAAATCAGTTTAGAGTGATTTTAATAGCTTATAAGCAGAGAGAAGGTCAATGTGTGTTGAGTGGCGTAACTCAACGCCGAGCTTTTTTCTTACCTAAAACAACAAAAATCAGCCCGAAGATGCAATTTCAGCGCAAGACAAAACTATTATAGAACACAAAGAGGGCGAAACAAAGGAGTATTCAGTGGAACACTTAATTAACCGTCTCCAAAGTATACTAATAGTAAAGTTACAATTGCCCAGTCCACAGTCACCAGCAATTATAGCAGCGAGGAGAGTTCTGGAGAGTTGCCAGATGCTGTTCAGATTCATGTTTGTTTTATGCTCATGCGAATCAATTATCTTGGTTTTTGAGATTCAGAGTTCTTTAGTTGTTTCTTTACGTGGACTTAGATTTGACGATCCATTTTGAATTTAATGTAGAGAGTTTTTTAGTAAGTAGGGAACGCATCGGCCTAAAACTAGGTTCCCTTTACCTATCCTGATACTCGGTATGTAATATCAAGCGTGAAGCTTCATCGCTTCTTCATTCATCGATTTAAGTAATTAAGCTACATTTACGCTTTCATTTTAATTGTAATTTTTATTAATAATAATCATACAGATATTGGTTTGAAGCAAAATTTCCTCCTAATTTTGGATCGAAAATGTATTAAATACCTTTGACACTGATTATATAACTGTAATCAGGTCAGTCTGTTCAGAGTTTCATTTCGGCATATTGATGTTGGGAAGTCTGAAACTATAGCCCTATGTTACCCAGAGAAGTAAATTTAAACTTAATGTATCACTCACTCACTTATGTACAGTTTCTTCTACATACATTCATCGTTATATAGTAGTTTATTTACACAAATATTTTTGACGTGTTGTTTAAACGTGTACTCGACTGTAAAATCCACTGGTTGTGGGTTCGATCGAGGTTAAATATTTTTTAACATTTAAATTTCCATTTCTTCGCTCTGGTGCCGAGGGCAAAGGGCGACGTAGAGTTCCGCTACTCAACACGCAATGCCTCTAGAATTAGGAACGTAGTGTCTTAACACTAGGTTCCTCCCTCCATCCTCCTGCCTGCGGGATACATTGTGAATCTGTTTTTTTTAATTTGAACTTTTATTTATAAATTAAAAATGACGGCATCTACTATTAATTAAATTGTTTATCACAGCACCGCTTTATCAGTCAGGTTTAATTTTGTCTATTTTCTTGTTATTGCTGATTTTCTAATTAATCACGAGGGGTTTGATTAATAGAGTGACGGTAGAGTGGAGTGGTGGAAACCCCCACAGCACCGGTTTTTCCGGTTTTACTTGAATTAAAACTAGGTAGTATCTATTAATTGGTGTACTTTGTTTAGTGTAGTCTTCCTTGGATCAGATTTCAAAGATCAGGTATTGTCTCTTTAATCTTCTTATTTTATTTAAGGTCCTACGGTTAAATATATTTACACATTTTCACATTTTCGTATTATTAGCTTCACACTGTATACCGCACGCAGAGAAGACAGAGGGAACCAAGTCAGTTCTTATAACGATGTTACGCTTAAATATAACTTCCTAAGCCACATACTACGACTCCATTGACACATTTCTTAACCAAACATGTTAAATAGAAATAAATGACTCAATGTGACTGTTACAATCAAAAAATGACATCAGGCTAACCACAGTTGAAAAATAAATATCGGTGATCTCGAAATGGAGGTGGAAGCCAGAAAAAGCAGCTGATAAAACCGAAGAGTGGAAGCTGCAAAGGAGGTCCAAGGATTTTGGAGTCCAGAGCTCATCTGGTACATGGCCAGGCCGTCCTCAGTCGGGGACGGCCTCGGCTTGGCAAAATTTTGAAAAATTCCTTACCTACGGCCTCTGTAAAGGTTGTGGTGGTGACTATAAATACACTGGTGCGTTAAAAGTGAATGTAGACAGTTCGGAATATACGGGTTTTAAATATTTCTTCAATAGACCTGGTTATCGTGTGAAGTCTAGGTCGTGTGAGGATGCAAGGTTTTTGCATATCAATTTTGTGCTGCTCGCTGAAATGCGCCACTTCGAGAGGGTGAGTCCTTATACATTTTTTTTTTATTTCTCTTACTCTCTCTCTATTTAAAAAAAATAATGAAGATTCAATAAAAAACAATTGCTTCTAATTAGTTATTACACACATTTTGTTCTTAAAGTTTTATCTAGCGATGGCACATACTAACTATACCTATGAGGAGGTGGCCAAAAAAAAAGTACATACTTTTAACGTATATTAAAAATTACGTTTTTATAAATAACTATAAGCGATATATAAGTATATATTTAAATACACAGCAGTGAAGACTGGGTGGTATCTGGGAAGTCGTAAACTGTGTACGCCTTGGGCGAGTGCTGCAAAAGCTGCAAGAGCCGTCTTTCGTCTGGTTTGAGGAAAATAATTTATTATAAAAGCAAGATTTTGCTGTATCTTTATTAATATTTGCGGGATGAACTAAATAGTTGCAAAATTTTTTTTTTTAAATTTAAGTCAATACATTGAATGCGAGTTCGATTACTTATATTTATATTTTTAGTCAGTCAGTCATTATTCAGTTAAAGCAACCCGAAGCCCGAAATCTTCTTCTACAAAGTACACATTTACTTGTAACCTATTTCTGGTCAAAAAGATTTAATAAATTTCTTAAAGTAGGTACTGCGATGCCATCTTTATAGACCTTAGAGTTCCATATGAAGACAGTACTCTCATAAAGATATGCCGTTTTTTGGATAACCTCAACCATTATTGAACACCAAACCATTCATATTCTGCAAGATAAGCCTTACTCGCTTCATAAATTTCAAAAAAAGGTTGATTTTATTACATATGATATATAATATACATTATATAATAATTTTAAACTTATATATAATTTTTAAACTTAATTCGGTGTAAAAAAGCCTTTCTTTCATTGTGGTTAGATAAGCCACGGCGTTAAGTTCTGTTATTTATATTATAAATTTTCTATATTATAATGAACGTCTAAATTCCATTAAAATTTTTGGAATACGTAGTGTATTCCAAAAATTTAAATTATTATTTACCTACCCTCAAAGTAAAATAAAAGAAATTAAGAAAGATTATAGAAAAAAATCAAATGAAATCAACGATCCAATCAAAAATATTAGATTTCCGCCAACAGGCGTTATCGCTTATCGTATAAAATTGTATATTTAATAAAAATGTTAATAATATTTATGTACATTGTACATATTTATGAGGGAATCCAGCTCCGACCAAACAAATACGATGATTGACGAGCTCGCTGAGAGTATACACAAGATTTTGTATTAAATTTATATCAGGGTTTATTAAAATTTATTAGTCCATGACAGTCTTGGTATTCATTAATTTTATATGTATTTTTCCAATTTTCGTTTCCAACTTTTTAACTTGATGCACACGCGTGGTGCGTCATGATAACGTACAGTTGTGAAATCAAATGTAATTTTTTTTTTGTAACAATTTTTAATTGATTCAGCAGATTCGAGGGTATTAATTATTATTTCCTCTTGGTACAAAACGAAATGCGACATTAGGTTCGGTTACTATAAGCGAAATTTTTCGACAATTGAGCGGTGCGCGCAGAACAGTGTCTTATCATTAGGTTCCCTTTGCCTCTACTCTGCTATATGCAGGATCAGAGTGAAGGTAAAAAAATCCACATGTCAAACCCTCTTTATTTCTATGTGCATATGTATATCAGAATTGCGTTTAGGGTCGCGGATTCTATTTCCAATTAAAGTAAATATTTGTACTGCTAGCGTATGGTTTATATGCTTAGGTCGCGGTGTTCACGTTTGTATAAAGTGGATGTTTACTTAGGGGTTATGGAATCACATTTTTTTTGGAATTCGGACTTTTTTTCATAATATTTTTTTTTTATATTGCGTTGTTTTATCTGCGTTGCACAGAGTATTGAAATAAGTATATATTTTATGTATTTACTTTCTTAACATGCTTTCATTATCTTCAGTCATAGGTAGATAGATGTACATTTGTAGTAAATGTGTAATGGAATCTTTGAAAGTATTTTGTAATATTATGAAAAAAAAACCAGCTAAGTGCGAGTCGGACACACCACTGATGGTAAAAAATATATTAAATAATATTTAAAAAACCAAGAAAAAATAACGCTTTAATAAATAATCCATGTAAAAATAATAAATTTTAGTTTAGTTCACTGTTGCTTAATTTTTTCTCTATTTTTTTTTAATATTTATTATTTATTCCATTTCTTTATGCCACAAAATAAAAACAAATCTACGTAAAATAATATATTATAAGAAACCCTTTTTAATATAATGATAAGGATAATTCATAATAAGAGACATAATTAATGAATACGTTAATATATTGTTTTCATGAATCTCGACGCAATATCTCATTATTATTGGCAAGCTGGCGATTCATCCATCTTCTGAGAGAAGCCCTAAGAAAGATTTATTATACGCATTTACCTGACCACTTTTATATAATATATAATTAATATATGTATGTATAATGAGGCCGGTCGTGGCGCGGGGTACAGGCGTGAGACTGTAAACACGAGTGGTTGTGGGTTCGACCCCCACTCGAGGGCATGAAATATTCATTAAAATTTATACTTTCTTTCTTGATGAAGAAGACTTTCTTTTCGGGAACGCAACGTGTTAACACAAGGTTCCCTCTGCCTACCCCGCTGTGTGCCCGAATAGGGTGAACATGATTTATAACGTATTTTAACTCGAAAAAGTACTATAAAATAACTGTTATTGAATTGGCTAAAATTTTAGTTGTCAATGTAAAGGTATTAAACTGATAATGTTGTGAAAAGAAAGACAAAATGTAAAACCATACATTACTATAGAAAACATAAATTTATACCTCAATCCGATATCGAACTTACAACCCAAAACGCCTTGTAGTACAAAATGCATTTAAAATTTACTCCTCGCTTAAACCACACTGTCATCATTAATCTGTAGTCTCAGGTGCTTCTAAGAGCAACGCTTAATAGATCTTACTTGCCGTGGAAAGTACAGTCCTTTACACAATGCTAATTTTATGGCAAAAAAATTAAATTCTCATTTTTTACTTTTTTTTTGCACTTGTAACTTTTTTTGCGAATAGGTAAAAAAATCGTCGATTCAATGACGGAAACGCCACGCTGTGTATACCATAGTGGGAAAATGAAAATAATTTAGATATATTATAATAATTCCCTTGAGTGGGGATCGAACCAACAACCATTACGTTTACACACAAACGCTGTCCCACTGCGCAACGACAGCCTCTTATTTGTAAGGAGTTTTAATAAGTATTATAATTATATATAGATCAATTTCACAATATATATTATTGTCATTTCCTCGCTGTCATAACGAGGTAAATCGCGGCGTTAAGTTCCGACACTCACCAAGCAATGCTACGAAAATTCGGCAGAAAGGGGAGAACAGAAGTGTCTTAATTAATTCAAATAAACATTTCTCATAATATTCTCAATAAATCTCTATCTCTAAATTGAAATATAACTGTCTATCCATTCGTTGGTCTGTACAACGCAGGTGTTCCCAAAGCACAGGTATCGTTAAATAGATACTGCCGCGGCTTAAGCACTATCGGTTGCAGTTGGACACTTTATACTCGTACTTGCCAGTTTATATTGAGGACTGTTTTATTATATTATATTACATTAAATGTATAAAATTTTAATATTGTAATAAATTATTAGTATATTTAAATGTGTACTAAATAAATGAATATTATAAATAATAGGCCAGTCATGTCGCATCCCCTCGGGGGAATGAATTGTTATTTACTAATATTTTCATGTCTTCGTTCTAAAGCAAAAAGCCCGGCCGGTTGAGCTTTTGAACACTTAATGAAAAAATTGGCCGGAAATTGGGGAATGGAGTGGTATTAAAAAAGAACAATCAGCTTATCTTCACTAAGACCGACAAAAAAATTACTATTTAATTATATCCAAAATAAATACATACATACACACATACAATTCGTTCACAAGCAAAGAAACAGTCTGAAACATTACTAATATATATTATAATAAAAAAAAAACCTCACAACAAATAGTATGAGTCAAAAACGACTCACAAAAGGCGCTTCCACAAATCTCTCGGCAAACACAAGTATCTCTCGGAAACTAATAACAGTTCCGAAACTCAAATAAGTGTAACAGGCATTGCCATATTGTTTTACATTTTTCATGTTTATATTTAATATGGGAGTTTAAGTTAGTTTGTTGAAGAAAAATTCTGGTTTTGTAAACTTTTATATTCCACTGTGGGAATGTATTTATTTATATTTGAATTTGTTGACATTAAACGTTTAACGTAGCGCGATTTGAATTAAAACACTTCATTTCCATTAAGACAATTATACATAAAGAAAAAAGATTAAATATATACAAAATATCGATCTGTATAAAAACATGTTTAAATAAATTCGATTGAATAAAAAAGCTAACAACAGTCCAGTTGTGGCGCAGAGGCACAAATTGTGACTGTAAAACTGACTGGTTCGGTCGGTCCCCACTCTAAGTGATGAAATATTTACTTAAGTTTATATTTTTATTTCTTCACTTTGGTATTAAAGCAAAAGCGCGGCGTTGAGGTCCGCCGCTCGCTGTCTTAACACTAGATACATTCTGTCTACACTGCTGTGTGTGGGATACAGCGTGAAGCTGATTTTATTTTAAAAAATGTTTTTTATTTCATAATACAAAAATATGTAACTTTAAATACTTTACTAACTTTTAAACGTAGGCTTTGTAAGAAAAAAATCATCATATAATTCTAGAAACATTGTTGAGAGTACATTTTTAATAACGCCGGCGAGTATAACGTTCCTTGCAGAAGGCATTCGTCGTAAAGTTAACTGAAATACATTTTAACTTATATATTAAATTTGTACAGAATTCAGAATTTGCTTATAAATGTTATTTTGTTAAGTACCTCTCATATTTTGTATTGTGAGTTTTTAAATATTTTTTTTTCGGGTTCAATACTATATCCCGCATGTTGGTGGGTAGGCAGAGGGAAGAGAGTGAGTGAGGCAAAGGGGAGAGTATTAAGTGCCGGAACTAGCGCCGCGCTTTGCTTCGACGCCGGTGCGATGAAACGAAAATAAAATATGTAATTTCCTATGGGAATCGAACTCGCAATCTCTCGCGTTTATAGAACGATCATCGTAAAATAGTTTTTAATACTAAATTTATAGTAATTTTGGCAGATCCAGATTCAAATTCAGAATTTAGTTTCATTCTATCTTTACAAGAATTGGATATTCAATAACAATTCGTGTTCATTGTATGTTGACAAAATAATTTATCACTAGTTTTTCTCTGTTTTGATGGTAAAATACAAGATATGCTATACTTACATATGAGAAAATTATGTTGATATATTTATTCAACATGCAATATTTCAAATCCGGTTAGAAATGGGAGAAGAGAGAGAATGTCATAACACTATTCCCCTCTGCCTACCATGCCATTTGCGGGACAGCGTGAAGCTAATAATCTATTTATTAAATTTAATAAGTAAAAGCCGATACATTTATTAACCGTGGAGTGGTCTACCTGCGGTAGTGTTTCTAGATTGATACAACAGGTATTTTCAAAAAGCCCGTCTATCTTCACCTTTTCAAAGTACGGCAACCCACCTGTCGCAGAGCAGTGATTCTTTTCTATCAGGCGAACCGTACCCTCGTTTGCTTTCTTTTAATAAATAAAAAATATATAAATAAAATAAATAAATATAAAAAAAATAAATATTCTTAAATAAAAAAAAAAAATATTCTTTCGAGCACACAGCAGGGTAGGTAGAGGAAATCTAGTATTAATACTCATCATTCACCGTTTTCCGCTGAATTCTGGATGCGTGTTGAGTGGCGGAACTCAACGCCGCGCTTTGCTTCGACACAGACCAAATAAATTAATGAAATTAAAAATAATAATTAATGGATAAAATTATGAATTCATACAAATCAAAATTCATTATTGAAACCGGGCTTTTTGGACGTGACCCGAATAGACAATGAACCTGCTACCTTCAGATGGACATCGCAAAATCACGTAAATACGGCAACTGTCACATCTGTCATTTTTCGCGCAATTTAACGTGGGCGTGGGGGACGCTGTGCGTGCTTAGTATGATAATAACGTACTTTGTTCAGCTCATATGAGATTTTTTTTATTTGACGTAACTGTATGGAATATTAATGTTTTTGTAATGGACGTATTGTATTCAATGGGTCTTTTGTGAAACAATTATTTGCGTGAGAATGTAATATATGTACTGTATTTATTTATTTATTTTCTTTACATCTTTTTACACTGTGCGGGATACAGCGTGAAGCTAAGAATATGTAATAAGCACTTTAGAGAATAAAACAACGAAACAACTTAAAACAATATTTGAATTACATAAAAAAAATATCCTAAAGTGAATAAATCAAGTCGCAAACGACTGAAAACCGGATCAGACCGGTAATCCCTACCCTAGTAACCGGTTGTAACAGGATTTAACTGGATATAACCGGTGCGGGCACCTGCGATAACGACCTGGCTAGGGTGGCCAGTAGGGCTGACACTGTAGGACAAATGTAGTAGTAATAATAATAATAATTAATGATTATCTTTAGTAGTTGTCAGTAGTGTGTTGACTTAATTTAGAACAGAAGGTCAAGAATGAAGTGTCTTGACACTAAGTTAACTGGATAAAGATAACAAAACTTGATGACACTTCCCTCTTGAAACTAATGTTGAGATTAAAATATAGTTGATATTTTGTACAATTAACCATTTTAATTTATATTATTCTCTTTTGCATAGAAGAGACTAATATGAGACACATACTAACAGTTCACGTTCATTTAGAAATGAAAATATATGAATTTTTCTTATGTTTCAATCCTTTATCTCTACCGGGATTGTCAGACAGAAAGAAGTATCTAACACCATGGGGAAAGCATATCTCTTAATACTTGCCCTCTTAGGAGACCTCACGATTTTTACGGTTCCTTGATAATTATTTACGTATGCTGAAGGGAGAAGGCCTTAAGCATCATCAATACTGTACTCTCAAGGGTCAATCGAGGTTTTCTCTGTCCTCTGTCTTTATTACCAAATACTCTTGCTTTTTCGTTATAAGCTTTATTTGTTTATTATCATTATCTCGTTATAATATACATGTTTATATGAGAAACTAATATTATACTATATATATTTATTTATTTATCAGACTTTCGCAGCCTGAGAAAATCTGTTCTAGATTTTTTGTGCTTTTTGGCTTGGCTCTTTTTGGCGGCAATGTTTTTTTTATGGCTACCGTACATAATTAAGTTACACACACGTAAAAAATATGTTGTCAAAATTAAGAAAAAAATTGTAAAAACGACAATTATCTACCTTAAAGCTAATGACTAATCTTATAATTTGTTAAAGAAGATTATATATAATTTTTCTTTCCTCGAATGAAATATTTAATATATCCACAACCTCTGTTCTGATGAGATGACATCTGTACAGACAGATACTGACATACTGACAGATGAGATACATTTGTATCTCAATCACTAAGCTAACAGGTTCCCTCTGCCTGCTCTACATATTTTGTTATTCGAGACACTGTGAGTCAAATAGCGGAGGGAGGGGAAATTAAACTCATTTATTTCACTGAGTGGATCGGACCCACACCCATCAACCTTAACAGTCAGGTGTTGCCTATATATATATATATATATATATATATATTCCTTTTACTAAAAACTATTATCTATCTTTTCCCACATATATTTATAAGATAGATAGGTTGTCTATACTACATTCGTCTGGTAACCCTGCCATGACCGCAGGGTTTAGTTTCCTAACTTGCTCGTTCGTCGACCAGAGATACCAACTATCTTGGTTGCCCAGTAAGAAATTTATGTAGTTCGCGATTTGCTTTTCAATCCGTTTGAGCGATTCCAAATTTATTAGGTTACTTTTAAGTAAATGGCGGAGAAATAAATCAATAATCAATATAAGAGGAGAGATTCTTCTTTTTCAGGGAATTTTAGGGATTGTAGTAATATTCTGCTTTGATGAATTGTTTGTTACGTGAAATAAAATTTATGTAAGATAATTTTTTTGGAGATTTATACGTCAAACGAGAATAAAAACCTAGAACATAAAAAAATTAAACTTCTAAGTGATCATAATTAAAAGATACGAGAATATATATGTGTGGTTTTTACTACATTTTGTATTAAAATGGAGTGTCAAAATCAAACCCAATAACAAAAACATGAATTCGATCGGTAGTTTTCCAAAAATCCAAAAATCGGAGAGAACATAGTGTTAAAACACTCCATTTTAGACACACTACATGTTGAGGGTAAAAGTTTGACAGTATAGATCTATTCAATTCTAATTTAACCGCCGTCCATCTTCGTTAAGGCGTAATTCACTTCTATCCTGCTCTAATGAATCTAAACGTAGTAATCAATAGATGTTTGTTTGTTCCACCACAAATAAAACCATGTCAAGGAGTTTTTAACTGTTTTATTAACCACTGACGCAAAAGGGGTGTTGTAAGTTCGACATGTCTGAGTGTCTGTCTGTTAGACTGTAGCTTCTGAATTATTGAACCGATTTCAGTGTAGTTTGTTTTAATCGAAAGCCTTGTTAATCGCACAAGAGTCTGACTATAATTCGATGGTTGTGAGTTCGATACCCACTCGAGGAATTGAAATATTTATTTACGTTTATATTTCCATTTCTTCGCTCTGGTGTCGAGGCAAAGGGCGGCGTTGAATTCTGCTACTCAACACGCAATGCCCCTTGAATTCGGCAGATAGTGAGGAACGCAGTGTCTTAACACTAGGTTCCCTTTCCCTATCCTGCTGTGTACGGGATACAGCGTGAAGCTGAAAATAAAAGTAATTATCTAATATATAATAAATATTCAGAAACTACAACAGTAAATTTCGAGTCATCTGTAATGTTTTACCATTAATATTCAATATCATACCTCTGGTTCTGCTGCGAGTCCTCACGTACTGCTCTAAGCATCTTTGTTAGACCCATTCAAATAAGCTCCTAAGTGTTTACGAAACACTCTATTATAACTTAGTAGTAGTTACCTATATAGCTATTTTAGTTAATTTGTCAGTTGTTAATAATAGGTTTTGGGTTCTGATCCCGATTGGAGCAATTTTTTTTTTGTGTATTTTTCTGTGAAGATTTGATATGAATGAATCTTCAAAATAATTATCCCATATAAAATACTTCGTATCCAATTTTTGAGTTGTTTTCTCTGGAGACATTGTGCGGTGATAACGGAACTCAACGCCAATTTTTCCGTAGACATTAATTAATATCTATTACTTATTATTGAGCCGTTTGCTTTACTTTAAACTGTTACCATTTTCTATAAACAGAGAGTTATTATTTTTAATTAAAGCATTTTCACACCACGCTCGTTTATCTTCCTATCTGTCAATCTTGGCTTGAATAATGTAATTTGAATTTATTTTTGGAATGAACTAAATTTTCTTTGTATTATTCTTCCAGAATTAATAGGTTTAAAATAATAATATAATTTATTACAACTTTTTTTTTTAATTTTATAGTTATTTTCACGATAGATGACGTCAGGTTACTGTATGAAAATAGGATAAAATTTGTATGAAAATAGGAAAACAGGATAACAGGTACCATACCTACTTAAAAGGGACCTAAGCTACCTAAAGGAACCTAGTGTTGAGGCAATCTTTTCCTCAAATTTCAAGACATCGCGAGTTCAGTGACAGACTTCCACACCGCAAAATAGTAAACATAGATTCTTTGTCGTCCACTACCCGTAGTTAACGACAGCAAAATGTACATGACAAATGCTAAATGCGCTGATAAAAACCAACCCATTAAAGCCTGTTCTCACAGATTCGTCACAAATTACCAGAAATATTAATATTCATAGAATAGACGGTCTTAATTAATTTCGTTAAAGTAAACCACACGTTACGTTATCGTTATAGAATATGTATATTAAGGGTTCCCTCTAATGGCACATTCCTAGTAGATTGATACCGTTGATAGTATATCATTATTAATCTATGTGCCATATGATGCTAGGGCACAATGGTGTGGACATAATGCGACGGTTGTGGGTTCAATCCTAACTCGAGGGAATGAATCATTATTTATTAATATTTTCCTTTCTTCGCTCTGTTAATAAGGCTGCGCGTGGTGTCGAATCCCGCCACTTAACACTCAACGCCGCGCATTGCCTCGACACCAGAGGAAAGGAAAATGAAAATATAAACGTAAAAAAATATTTCACTGCCTCGAGTGGGATTCGAACCCACAACCGTCGCGTTTACGGGCGGCACCCTTGTGCCACTGCGCCACGACGGCCTCGAACGCAAATTTCGATGTGTTAAATTTGTTTTATTGAAAAAAAACATTAACAACATTTTTCAGCTTATTGATTCCAATTATGTACACCTTTTACATGAGGTTGAAAATCATCGGAGAATTCGCGTAAAAACCGACCAAAAACTACACAACAAAGAATTAATTAAAGTTAAATTGGTGAAACGTGATCGGACTTCAGCGTTGAATGTGGAAATGAAAACTGAAAAAGTGTATAAATCATATTATTTACATTGTACGTGTGGTGTAATGGTTTTTATATTGTTTTTTGTACGCGAATTTTTTCAGCATCACGCTGTATCCCGCACACAGTGGGGTAGACAGAAGTAAACCAGCTTAGAGTGCAAGTGCTAAGACACTCCGTTTCCAATTTTTCGTAGAATACTGGAATAATTGCGTATTGAGCAGAGCGACTCAACGCCGCGCTTTGCTTCGACTTCAGAGAGAAGAAATGAAAATATCAAATATATGATTTCCTTGAGAGGGAATCAAACCTACAACCTGTCGTTTGAACAGTCACACTTTGTGCCTCTGCGTCATGACTGGCCTCAAGCTCATTTCCTCCCAATATTACACAACTCGAGCTACTTCAATTTCCCAAACGTTATGAGATCAGTTCGACAAAGTAAAGAAATAACGTAGATCCAAGTATAAATTTCGTAACAAACAACCAAAAGTTGTAGGCCCCAAGTATTTTCCAAACATAAGTATGGTGAAGAGTTGGGAGTCGCCCTGAGGCGGGGATTTACACTGGAAGTAAGTACAGTGAAACTTTTTAATTAAAACCTTATTAATTGGAAGCCCATGTGAGGATCAATGTAATCTTCTAGAAGAAACTTCTAGAAGAATTAGGGAGGGGAATTTGATTTTGTTTTTAAATGAAACGAGCCACGATATTGTATATTCCTCGTTACACTGTTATTTGTTGAGAATTATTTGTTTGTGCAATTTGCGTTTCACCAGATTTGAGGAGTTATGAATTGTTATGTAGCTATTTTGTTTGAATTTATTGATAGAAGTGAAAATTCGTTTTTTTTTCTTATAGTGAATTTATAGAGAAGAAAGCAGAAGATTTTTAAGCATATTTTTGTAATACGAGTATCTATTGCTAAGAGAAAAGGATTTAATCAATGAATCACATTTTTTTTTAAGAAGAAACAAGCTTCTTTTGCTCCAATTAATTATCATACTTCAGAAGTCATCGTAGCATCTGATGTACACATACTTGAGTCAAAATTTGCTTGCCAAGAAATATCATAACTCAACTGTGTCACACAAACGTGCTACTAAGCGTGACAGGTTCGATTCCCACTAGAGGAACTGAACTATTTAATATTCTGTCTATTTTACATTGTCTCTGTCTCTGGTAACGAAGCAAAGCGCCACGCAATGTCTCCAGAATTCAACTGAAAGTGTAGCTGGGTAAAGGGACTTACTTAATCGGAACGGAGTGTCTTAAAGCTGTTCTCATCTCTGAGCTGGTGCACCCCTCAACTACCTGTGGCAGATTTGACACTTTGGCTTTGCATAGAGACGTCGTCACAAACTAAAGTATCGTCCACACAACACCTTCTACGCACCACGGGACTGTGGAATGGCCTACGCACGGCAGTGTTTCTAGGCCGATATTGGTACCTTCAAAACCCTCCTCTGGCATTGCACTCATCATAACAGATGAAGATTTTATTAAGAAAATCCTAGTATTTCCATTATTCTTTATTTCCTAAAAAATCTTGTTACAATCTAAATATAACAGTCACAGTAGATAGCGGTACTTCAGGGTCCCTCCTTGAATAAATTTTTCCGTCAGTCTTGAAAGAAGTGCAATTTGTCGTCGAATCCCCACTGAGGAGTAAGCCACTTATATCAACAAAACTGTAGCACCGTGAATTATGTTGCATTTAGAGGATTTTCTCGTAGGTAAAAGAAATGGTTTTAGTTTTGGAGTTCTTCTCTTTGGAATGATATTAATATGACTAAGACACTAATGTACTGTTAATTTCAGGTATGAGACACTAGGTTCCCTGGTCCCCCTGCCTATCCTATTTGCAGGATGCAAAGTGAACCTAAAAAACCGTGCCACACGGCACGAACATTATTAATTTTAGATGAAAATATTTTTAGAAATTAAATATCTAACGATAATTATGTCTATTTCTGTGCGTAGTTTAAGCAGATAAACAAGTATACATTCGCAGCTGATAATTTTGAGAAACGCATCCGTATTGTTTCGTCCCGAGAGAGAATCGAATCCACACCCATCGCGAGTCACATTGCCATTCGATACATGTAACTGAATATAGAAATAATGTCTAATTTATACAAAAAAATTATGCAAATTGTTAGTTTTATGAATATTAGAGTAATACAGCGTTACATTTAATCCTATAATATGTTTGAGCTATTAATTAGTATATATAATTGATTTATCTCATATTCATATAGGATATGTGTATGTCAACAATTGCGGTCGTAGGTTTGATTCTAGTTTTAATATTAGTGGTTAAATGTTTGTATTTGATATTGGTTGGGCGACACTTAATAGATAGTTAATTCTGTTTGGATATTTCATACGATACTGAAGTCATCATTTTTAAATCAAACTCTTTATAAGGTTTAGATATTGATTGTAAACGCAACGGTCGTGGGTTCGATTCCCACTCGAGGGAACGAAAAACATATTTAGTACGTGTCATAGTTGTCATTTCCGCGCTCTGATAACTAGGCAAAGCGCGGCGTGGAGTTCCGCCACATATCATGCAATGCTTCCAGAATTAGGCTAAAAGTATAATAATAAAAAATCCAATCACCAATAAGTGGCCTTCCAAAAGTCCCAAGACACCATACAATCTTGTTTACAAAGACTGACCTCGATTTTAAATCTTTACAGAGTGGAAATCGAATTCGCTGTTAATTGACCATTCAGATATCTGCTATCCCGGTAGAGTATCCTACTTATAGCGTGTTCTATTTGTAGGTATTGCTAGTAGCTCTATACAAATTATTTCTAATGTTTACTTAGTTTACTCACTGCGAGTGCGTTCGTTTACATCTAGTATTGGAAGATCTATTGAAAATTAATGATTGTTTTATTGGATTATATTTTAATAAAATTTAGAAAGGATTTTGTATATAGAATCTTCCTCTAAGCAGGATTTGACAACGTTACCCAAGTCTGTTTATCTGTATCTTGAAATTAAAATATTAGTATGTCTCGTGTATGCTTTATAATAATATATATTGTATAATATTTTATATATTTTTTAGAATAATATTTTATATACATTTTTAGTCTTACAAACATATTTTAAATTTTAACATTTTAAAATAAATATTCATTCTTGTTACAGGATTTACAATCGGAAATCGAAACACACCGCGATGTGTACGCTTCGCTCACTGGAACCGGGAGGAGGCTGCTCGGGTCGCTCTCCTCGCAAGAAGACGCCGTGATGCTGCAGAGACGGCTGGACGAGATGAACCAGAGGTGGCACCATTTGAAGGCTAAAAGCATGGCCATAAGGTTAGTAGTTAAAATTACATCATTTAGCTGTAGCAGTAGTTATCAATAACGAAGGTAATATGACTTTATGGTTTTTTTAACTTAAAGATAAAGTGCGGCAGAAAACCTGAGTAAGCAACACTAGATTTAGAAATCGTGTGCACGTGTACGCGTGCTACGCGGGAAAAAACGTGAAAGGGAAAAAAAAACATTCACCCATTTACAAGAATAAATCGACGACATTTACTTACAGTCAAACATTATTCCACTGCGACAGCGTCAACTGAATACTTTTCCACAATTTAAAATTCAAAGTGAACCCTAAATTATACGGAGATACCCGTTATGCTGATTCGTTTATAGTGATTGCAACGGCAGCGGTATCGAGCGGTGCTTAATATCAATTAGAGTCGCATCGTAATTGGCTTAGCCGCGGTTTGACTGATCACCAGAGGCTAACCGGGTTTAGGTATTCAAGTGGTAATTCTACCGTGGGATTGTTGGAAGATGTTGGAAGTTGGAAGTGGTAATTCTATCGTGGAATTGGTGGTAGATGAGTGGTGATGATCGTTGTGGGTTCGTTTCTCACTCGGTACGATTCGTTATTTTTATCTAGTATTATTTCCACTTACTTGCCCTATTTATCCTTAGGAATTCGGAAAAAGTGGGGAGCGGAAGTGTCATTACACTAGGTTCCCAAGCTTCCTCTGCTCTGTAAACACAGTAAATCGTATAGCTAAAAATAAGACTATCGTGGCGCAGTGGCACGGCGTGTGTCCATAAACTCTACGTTGCATGAGTTATATTCTCCGGAGAATCAATTACGTGGGCAGTGAGTCTGTTAATATTCTCTACTCTACAGCGTAAAGCAGAAAAAAAAAATTAAAAAAAAGCCTTTCTATTTGTAGCGTCAAGCCATTACTTAAAAAAAAACAAAAGTTCAATACAAAATATGAACATTAACCCTTCCACCGTATTTCGGAAATATCGAAGAACCATTGTATCGCGATGACATTTGTAACTTTTCAATTAGCCAAACCAAATTAGGCAATTTGCAGTCGACTGTCAAGCGCCAGCCATTGACGTGCCGATAAATATCTGTCAGAAATTTCATTTCCTCCCAGGGGCCATTTCTCACTCGTCCACTTTTTGAAGTGGCCAATTGTTGAAAAGAATGTTATGAATAAATCTATGTTGAATTTACAAGTTTTAGGCTTGTTTTTTGGGAGTGTTTTTGTTTTAGTTTAAATGTGGAGATTGTTATGACCCGGATTGCTATCGTGCCGTAAACGTGATGGTTGTGGGTTCGACTTCCATTTGGGGGAATGAAATATTTAATATTTGTCATTGGTAAAGTTGTATAATTTGGCGTGCGTTCAATCACTCAACACTCAATGTCTGAAACGGAAATCTCAGTCTTATCTTAATGGAGTGTTATAATACTAGGTTCACAGTTTCCCTTTCCCTGCCCCTAATATGTGCGGGATTTTTCCTGCCACGTGCCAGAGTTCGGAACTCCCACCGATTTAAAAACATTTTTCTATACAAAATTTCATAAATACGTAGCTAGAATACCTTTTTTTATATGAAACGAAACTTTTTCCATTGAACTTTGAATATTAAATTTCGTCAAAAATGAACATAATTATTCGTCCAACTATTCGGGCCTTTGAGCCGCGCGGGTTGAGTGAGGAATTCCCTGGATTGTTGCTGAATTTTATTGTATATGAGCATGTTAGCGAGGTTTTTAGAAGACTTATAATTTGGATGCTTTCCAAGAGGTCCAGGTTCAAATCCCACTAAGTCCAATTTTTTTTATATATTATGATTTTTTTTCCTAAGTGTGAATTAATAGTTCAAAAATTAATAATTTAAAAAACACTAGTAAAACTAATTAGTGGTTTATAAGTGCACGTAAAAGCCAAAAATAAATAATAATCGTTCAAGTTGTCTTTATTTCTGGGTAAAGTGTAAATAAACTATGTGGTTTTTGTTGTTATATTTGACTGAAAAACCGTGGGCACAGGAAATGCTGTGCTATTCTAATATATAAGCTATATTACTGTAAAGTTTCATCTAATTCTTCAGTAATTTTAGAGTGTCTTAACACTAAGTTCCCTCTACCCACCCCTTGCCACGACTGGCCTCTAAAATAAAATAACTTTAATTCTTCACAACAAAACATCACAGATCTAAACAAACACGTGATATATCTCTAATACTATATATCACTAACAAATTCACATGTAATGAATATTGGGTTGTAAAATCATTTTACGACTTTACACAGTGGCAACGAGAAAGGGAAGATATCTGCTTTATTGCCCTTCAAATACGTATAAAAATATATGGTGGGTAGGTAGATACAGCGTTGTCCGGACAAGCCTTATTGTATTGTTTTTAAATTCTAGCATAGAATAAATAAATAGAACTTAGTGATATATTATTTCATTTTCTCCATTTTGTGTTTTCATGTTAATAGCTGGTAATAGTAATGCTTTTTTTGATGATCTGTTGCACATTCATTAGAGAATGTTTTTTTTTAATAATTTTATTACCTCTCGATGGTAATAAGGCAATGAGCGGCGTTGAGTTTCGCGATTCGACACGCAATTTCTCCAGATTTCGGTGGAAAGTGGGGATAAGAGTGTTTTAGCACTAGGTTCCCATGTTCCCTCTGTCTACTTTATCTATCGAAGCTATTATTTTGTTTGGCATGGAATTGAACCTAGAATATAAAAATAATACAAGATTTAAAAAAAATATTTTACAATACATTTATTGTATTATATTTATCTAAAATGGAATAATTTTTAAGTGTAGACAGTTTTAGTGTATACAAATCATCTTCACGCTGTATCCTGCTCACAGCAGGGTAGATAGAGTGATTTAGATAGATGAATACATCTATCTATCTAGAATTTAAAAGATAAAGTTTAAATAGACGAAAATACCCATCTATATTTATATTATAAAACTGAAGTGTGGAAAAAGTGGGGAACGGAGTGTCTTGACACTAGGTTCCCTCTGTGTACCATGCTGTGTGCGGGATACAGCGTGAACCAGATTTTTTTATTTTTTTTATTATAAAATTGTAAAGTGAACGCGCATAAACTACTAGCTCCGATAGAAAAATCCTTTCGTGTCAGATGGTCCATTAATCGAGGTAGGCTACAGCTTATATTACAAGACGTTAATAGTTTTAATTTACTCGATCTTCCCGGTCATCGAAATTACCCTTGGACATTTAATTAATTAATCTATCTAGTTTACTTTTAGCTTTTATTTAAATATATTTATATTTTAATGAATTTGATAAAATGTACATTTTAAGATATCTTTATAAGAATATTAAATTGAAAAATAAAAATAGAAACTCTATTTTCAATCTTTGACACATGCCAAACACTCTGTATACGAGTATATCTAGTTAGCATACGATTCGCCATAAAGCAGCCTGCTTAGTGATTTGATAGTGAAATAAAAGTGGATTTGTGGAACATTTTTAGTATAGAACTTTATGAGAACATAAAATACATGTTTGTATATAAGATATATATATTTTTATTTATAAACTAATAATATTCAGTTGTTAAAGTCGTTTGAGTTGAGTCGGAACTCAACGCCGCACAAAGCAGGGTTAACATTAAGACACTTTTGTTCTTCAATTTACGCCGAAGTTTTACTGCATTGCGTGTTGGGTGGCGCAACTCAACGCCGCGCTTTGTCATGATACCAGAGCGAGGAAACGTAAAAAACCATAATAATATAAAATATGTGATAAACATATATTAATATTGTCATATTATAGATTATTATTTAAGTATCTACATACATTGAGACCTGTATGAGTTTTAGCGGTCAGGAAACAGGTGCTCTCCCGCGGTCGTCTCTTTGATCCTTTGACGGATTTAAGGTATGCGGGCAAGGGTTCCCCAGAAGTACATATTTGGGGGTAATTTTTAAAGTTATATAAAGTTTTTGTGGTTTACGTATTATATGAGTATTAAATTGAATTGAATTAAATTTATTTGTACATTTGTTTATATGAAGATATATATAATGTATTTTTATCTTTACGCTTTATTCTGCTAATAGCAGAGTAGGCAGAGGGAATTTTGTGAATCTAGTGAAACTAGTTAAGAGACTCCGTTTCCATTTAGACGAATTTTGAACATAGGTTTTGCGTATTGACGGAACTCAACTCCTTACCAAAGCGCTACAAAAAAGATAAAAACAAGTACCAGCGGAAACCAGGCAACAAAATTATTTTATTAACAATGAATTTTCTCAAAACTAGGTTCCCAGGTTACGTCTGCCTACCAAAAAAAAATCTCTAAATTCAAATATAATCTTGGCAATGTAACACACAGAGTGCGGCATTAAACAAAAGTAGTATTATACTGTCGAAGTTTCTACGAAATCTTAAACTGGAATCCCACTCACGCGCTTAATTTAATTGCATATTCAACTTTGTAACTTTAAAGATTAAGACAAAATTCTTTGGCTAGATTTAGATTGATATACGTAATTATGTAGAAATGTGGTTAACTTAATTTCGATGTTCTTGTTTTATATTAAATGAAAAACCGCTTTCAAGTGCCTCTGGACTTCGGCGGAAAGTGGAGAGCGGAGTGTCTTAACAATAGGCTCTTTTTGCCCATTTCACTACATGAGAGATACAGTGTGAAACTGTAAAAAAAGACCGATATGATACGGTATTGTAAACGCAACGGTTGTAGGTTCTATTCCCAGTCGATGTATTGGGTTGTTTACATTCCCACGTTCTAATAACTAGGCAAAGCGCGGCGTTGACTTTCAACTCAAGACGCTCTGTTCCGAATATCGAGCGGATGTCACGTATCTAGAATATGGAAAAGGTACAACGAAAGTGTCTTAATGGGAACGGAGTGCTGTCACACTAGTAAGCTAGTGTAAAAAGCTAAAAAAATTACTTTACTTATAAAGAGGCATATCATATTCATAAATAAAGTCTGCCCGTTCTTTATTAACCGCCCGCGCAGATATCAGATTATAAACCAACCAATAAATCAATCATTTTTTGACATTTTAAACATAAAAGATTGATTTACTTCAAATTACGTTCAAATGGTTCAATAAAACCGGTCAAGTGCGAGTTGGGCTCACGCCACCTAGGGTTCCGTACGAATTTCGTGATTGTATTTTTAAGTCTCAACCGAAAGTAATATAAAGATAATTATAAGAACTGACAATCTTACATTTGCATCTATAAATTTCTATTTTCCAGATCAGTAGGAAGATCCTTATTCCCTTCTCCACCAGCGATTTTTTAAAGCGTTTCATGTTATACACAAGGAAATTAAGTCATTATTCGAGTAAAAATCAAACCTACGACCTCACCCTACCCGTCAAACGCCAAAAAAAACAGACAAAAAGATCCAGATAACAAGGAAACATTATATATTTTATAACATTTCATTTTAAATCTACCCTCCACATCACTATTAACATAAATCCACGATTTAACATATTAAGAGGCTGAACGGCGGCCAATTTTAAAGGAAACGACGCGACGTCGCGTACTGTATGTAGCCAAGATTGCTGAGACATTGTAGTGATGCATGCTTCCTCTCTTATGGTTCGTGGGCTATTGCTATTGTGGCATAAATACAGCCAAGTGAGCTCTTGGCTGGAGAATTCATGTATGATTCCTTCTGTTTAGAAGTATTCTAAAGAGAAGAGAGAGTTTTTTTTATTTTATAATCGACTTAATATAATTGCGTCAAAAATAAGAAAAATAAACTACTTTTTCTTCTGGTCTTCTTGGTCTGATTTAACCAATAAACAGGTCAAAATACATTGCTACTTTTATTACTAATTTTAGCTATGTTTTGTCACCAGGAACCGTCTGGAAAGCAATGCAGAACACTGGTCGGCGTTACTCTTGTCGCTACGAGAGCTCACCGAGTGGGTGATAAGGAAGGAGACTGAGCTGAACGCACTCGCCCCACCACGCGGTGATCTGAATGCACTTATTAAACAACAAGTGAGTTTTTAATATTATTGGTTTTTATTTTAATCTTGCGTTGTTTCCACTAGATTCCCCCTACCTACCATAACATACGCATATGGAGGGATAAGTAGAGGAAATCTGTTGGAGAAAGTGGGAAACGAAGTGTGTTAACACCGAGGTTCCCTCTGCCCACTCTGCTGTGTGCGGGATACAGCGTGAAGCTGATTTATTTTAAGTATTTTATGCAATTAAAATAATTGCATTAATCAAACAGACTAAGTATCTACTTCCCTTTGAAGTTATTGGAAGGAATGTAATGAAAATAGTTGTTAACAAAGACAACTAGGATTGTCGATACTAAAGTGGAGGAGATTTGTTCTCTTTAAGTTGCCTTTATAGGTTTTTCTTCGGAACAGCGTGCTATAATTAGTAGCTATTGGCTGGTTTATTTCACTTATGTTCTACTGGTTGTTATAGGTTCGATTTTCTCTGTGTATAACTTACTCAACGTTATATTTATTTTCAAAGCCCTTAAATAAGCTAAGCCCTTAAATATTGCTTGGAATACGGCTTTGGCTTCCATAATCTTATATATGTTCTTAAAATTTTATTTATTTAACCTAGAGATTTGTAGAAATAAAAGTTTATTTTTATAAATCTCTAGGTTATATAACTCTACTGTAAAATTTCCCATAGATATTGCGAATAGAATTATCGCCGTATAGTAAACAATTAAAGCGAGCCACAACAATGCGTTAAATCAGCCGACGAAATTCGTTTACGGCCATTTTGGTTTGAACCGACCGCAAAATGGTGGACGCGTAGTCGAAACTACTGTAACGTTTTAAGATTTATAATAATTATACTATATATATATATATACATTATTAATATATATGGAGAGGATCTCGTTGCCATGAACATTGTTTGTCTGTAAACGCTATATGGTTGCAGGTTCGATTGTCATTTGGGTTAATTAATTATATTTTATTGCCCATTCTGATAACCAGAAGCGCCGCGTTCAGTTATGGCAGTCAATACGTAATATCTCTAGACTTAGAGAGAAAGTGGGGAAGAGAGTGTCTTAATACTAAGATAACTCTATATATGTGAAGTACTGATGCATTTTCACTAAATACACTGTAGAATTTGTATCTGATACCATCCTACAAAACTAATTGTCATTCTGTTTGATTTTGTTACGTACATGTCTCTCTGGTCTCTTGCACTGTAAATGCGTCACAGTTGATTAAATGTGTATACATTTCTGTTATTTTAGGGCTCTCTGTCAGTTTAACTGTCTTTTCCTTTGTTAAAGTTAATCTTTTCTTGTTTTAACTATGGCAGTATTGAATAGTTGTTAAAGCGGTAAGAGGTTTTTCGTGTCTTTACATATTAAGTGGTGGAATTCAAGCCTCGTTTTATCAAGTTTTGTCGCCAAAGGGAGAAATAAAAATAATATGAATCTAATGATTTTCTCGCAGATCGAAATGCCAGACCGAAATGAAAATTACTTATTCCTCGTGTGTGGAAATCGAACTTACAACCGTCGCGCTTACAATCAAACTCTATCTCAACACACCCGACGTCCTGTAACATTACATTGAATAATTTACTTTATCAATATTCTTTTATAAATTTCACACAAAATCTTTCGTATTTTCAAACCTATTGTCGTTATTCATAATTTTCCTTCCATGTCGCGATTTACAGCAAGCGAACTACGAGCTTACCAGCAGAAAGTTACTAGCATCATTATCATAAATAACAGAGTAATGAGGCTGTCACACAATGGTGTGGTTCACTGTAACGTGACGGTAGTGGGTTCAACCCCCACTCGCGGGGATAAATTACTACTTATTAATATTTTCATTGCTTCGCTCTGGCACCTAGAAAAAAGCCCGGCGTTTAGCACCGCCATTCAAAACTGGTATACACACAGGTATTGCGATATTGCGTTGCTCTGTTGTGTGCTGAATACAACAGGAAACTTTAAAAAAGATTACAGTTTTTAAAAACGATATATTTTATTAGAATATTATTTTATATTATATTTAAAAAATTAGGTATTATTATAATATAATATGATTTTTACTTTCAGGACGACCACCGTGCATTTAGGAGGCAGCTGGAAGACAAGCGGCCAGTTGTCGAGAGCAATTTACTAAGCGGTCGCCAGTACGTGGCCAATGAACCCCCACTCTCCGACACTAGCGACACTGAACGTGAGTTACTATTTTTTTTTTTTGAACACAAAGAAACCTTTTCGTGACTGAAATATTTTTAAATAATAGTTTAGTACAGTAATTATATATTACATTTTAAGGATCTTAAGTATAAAATTAATTATAAATTAGTTCAAAAGTTTGCTACAAATATTGACGCTTATGATGGAAAAATACGGTCTTTTTTTAGTATAGTGTTATTTTTTAATACACTTTCGAAATCGTAATTAAAATTCGGCGAAAATTGGGAAACTAATTGTCCTAACATTTGGTTCCCTTTACCTACCCTGCTATGCCGAAAAAAACTTCAGAAAACTTAAATATCTTTACAATAACTTCTATATTTCACTTTCAGTTTCTTCAGATGACTTCTATATATTTTTTATAATAACTAAGTATCAGCTAAGTAATTTGAAAACTCAAATAAACAACGATATACTGTCTACTTCCTGTACGTAATGGCGCGTTCAGATCCCACTATTATTCAATTCACAACATCTGGGGCCGTACAATAACAGCATTGATTGCTTCGTCCTGGATAAGCTTAGAATTTCTTTATAAGTGATATTATATAACTTATTATAAAATTATATATATTATTGTAAGTTTGCTATATTTTTTTTATCAAATGTCAATAGCGATGTACATACACATATGTAAGTAGTGACATTTGAAATAAATCTTCATGCTACTTTAATATTTTCAAATGCTCGCTCTGGTAACAAGAGAAACGTCTTGAAAATTCAGTGAAAATTCGGCAATGAATTGTCTTGAAATTAAGCTTCCTCTGTGTCTATCCTGAAGCTAAAATGATCGAGTTCTGATACAAAAACTTAAACTGAGCTTTTATTATAAAAAAAATATATCATACAAAAGATAAAAATGTATGGACCATACGAAATCCCAGCCTATATATTTCGCTGGCGTTTAATTATCTCGTATTGTGATTGATCCAACAGATATCCATATGTTATTACCAATCGCTAGCTTTAATTGCTTCTTTTGTTGAGCTACCTCTCCACCAAAGGGGTGGGGATACCTTAAGTGGGGGATGCCGAATCCTTTGTAGTTTCTTAAAACCTTTGCAGTTTCTTATACCGGCTGTTTGGTATAATGTACTGGATTTTTTGGTCTTCGACTACCCGTCCATACAAGAGATTTACATATATTATACTAGTAGAAATTTGAACGTAAGTTTGTCTGTTACTCTTTTATACCAAAACTGCTCAACCGATTGTCATAAAATTTTGTACACTTTGAATTTTTAGAAAGAATAAACTATATTTTTATTGTTATTTTTTTTATACTTTAGTTATAGTTTAAAAAAAAATAAGCGGGCCAAACCGCGTTTGAGCCTATTGTATTATATTATATATTAACAATTTCCGTATAACATAATTATTAAATTTGAGTATAAAATAGTATATTAGGACGGTGCGCGTGTTGCGTAGTATTAATTACCAATGCACATATTCGAGCCGCCGATGATAATTCTGTTTAACGAACTGGAACACGCTGTGTATATTGATATTGGGGATGTAATTTTAGAACTAATATTAATTAACTTATGGAATATCTATGTGTTTTTAGAAATATTTTTATATGGTTAGAAGTGACACGCTGTAGCCCGCACACAGCAGGGTAGGCAGAGATAACCTCGTGTTTAAAGCACTCCGTTTCCCGCTTTCTGTCGAATTCTGTAGGCATTGCGTGTTTAGTGGCAGAACTCAATAACTATTACACTTCCTCGAGTGGGTATCGAACCCACAACTTGTATGTATGCGGGATAAATCTAGAACCGGTAAAAAGAGCACAAACGAAGCTATGAAGTTACCTCAAAAACGATAGGAACCTTTGAATGCGCGAGAACTCTTTAATTAGAGCAGGTTCCATTGAAAATACTTTGGTGGGCTCGGCCGCTTCAAAATCTTAATTACTGTGTATAAAAATCTGTTCAATTTCACCGAAATAATTTTATTTATTTTTATAATTTCTTGTAGGTATGTAGTTTTGATGTTTGGAAAGTATAGTTTTTTTTCCTTTTTCAGCTTCACGCTGTATCTCGCATATAGCAGGGTAGGCTGGGGGAAGCCAGTGATAACACTCCGTTCTCTACTTTAAGACAGAGAGCACCATTTAACATTCAATTTCTCGTAATTTTATTAATGCAGAAGGAACTGAGGGATTAAAGAAACCGGTGAATTTCTTGCGCCGGCTCTTCTCAGATCTACAGCATTTTTTATCGTGAACCGGTCATAAATTATTTGACGTTTAAAAATGAACTGAGTACGTCTTACTTTAAATAAAATGACTTTAATTTAACATTAGGTTGCTTGGATCTAAAATCAATTTTCGTATAGATACATATGGTTTCGGCTGCTTAATTTACTATAAAGTAAACCTTTTGAAATTAATTTTCCTTTTTAGATTTCCCTGGAGAGGTCCATTTGTTTGTTGATACCCACATGTGGTTACCGAAACGACTGTAATTGCTGAAAACTTTTATATGAACCATTTCTGGATATAGACAAATATAATATGTTCAAAAGGAGAGAAATAGAACTATTTTGTATTACATTTCTTTCAAAAAGTTTTTGTAGAGAATATGTTGATTTTAATTCGATTTTTATTTGTATCCTTTTTTGCTTTATTTGTATTTATTAGGATGAATGTATCCGTATCTGTGTCCGGCTTATAGACGGCAGGGTAGACGTAAGGAACGTAGTGTTAATACACTCCCACGTGGCTTCCCACTTCCGGTTCAGTTTCCAAGATATTGGATGTTGAGCGAAACCAAATGCAACGCTATGTATTTGTATATAAAACCTCCTTTTAGATTTTTTTACACATATCCGAGGAAATAAAGAAATATCTTTTTTTTTATTTCACATTTCTACCTCTACCGAGGTGGAAAAATGATGAATGTACAAAAAATTAATTCCGAGTATGAAAATCTCAAAGTAAATGGGTCTTTTGCGTTACGCCGTTACCGAACGTGCGAGGCGTAGATTTTATTGAAATACTGTTTCATACACGATTTAATATTAAAATTTGCAACGAATAAAGAAATTTTCCCGTTATATTTTAAGTTATTTGGAAAAATGGTTTTATGTGGACAATTGATAGTTAACCACGACGAGCTGTATGGGGCCAGTCGTGGTAATACAAGCGACTGTAAACGCGATAGGTTATGGGTTCGATGTCCAAGGAAATTAAGTATTTTATATTTTCTTTTTTCGTTTTTGCAACAAGGCAAAGCGCGGCGTTGAGTTCCGCCGCTCAAAATTGCTTTAGCTTCGGTGGAAAAATTTAATCGAGATTGTAACGTACAACTTAAAAAACCAACTTGTGAAAATAAAAATTGTCGAACCAACACTTATTATGTAAAATAAAATTAATATGATATAATTCTTACAGCGAGCCGCGACAGTGAAGGTGACTCTAGAGGGTACAGGTCAGCTGAAGAACAAGCAAGAGAACTAGCGAGATCGATAAGAAGAGAAGTCGCCAAGTTGGCTGACAAGTGGAACACCCTGGTTGACAGGAGCGACGCGTGGGGCAGGTGCTTGGATGATGCTGTACAGGTAGGAGAATTTTATATGTTTTCTTATACATTTTTATATATTAGTAGAAGTTGCAGAGTAAGTGCATGACTGCTAAGCGCGGCGGTTTTATGTTCGATTCTCATTTAGGGAACCTACACTTAGCATGCAATGTCTCGAATTAACAAAAGAACGGAGTGTCTTCACACTGTGTGCTCCCTTAAATGTGTCAAGCTACTTAGTTAGGTAAAAAGTAGTAGGGTTCAGACACTGCTCTCCACTCTCCGCCTTATTTTGTGTCAATACTCTTTACATTCCCTAATAATGAATAGAATAAATACAATGATCTACAATCAAAATAATAAAAGCGCCCTCTCTACATTAAATCTGAAACTAAGAAATCGAAGCACATATCGATATACTATATTACTTATTTCATAGATGGCGTTGTTGGTAAGTAAAACATTTTTTATTTATTTGAGGTAAGAGACATTGATAAGAGCCATACATACATTTTTATAAGATCATTTTTTTGTTTAAGTTTTATGTTATACTAAGATAGTAAACATATTTAAGAAAATAACAAAAAAATTTGAAAACAGCAGGACTCGAACTTGCCTATGAAAACATCCAATCTAGACTTTGTAACCATTCAAAACACGGCGTTGGTTTCCGCCAATAAACGCCACAAGTACAAAATAGAATGACAAATTATTATAAATTATTTTCTGCTTGTTAAAATAAAGAATAATAATAGAATCTCGTCTTTTTAAACATAAACATATAAACTTTGAGAACCCTTGAGAGAGCCTCACATTCAATAATGAACTAGAACACTTTACGACTTCTGCGGAAACTATCAAATATTTTATGTTCATTGGAAAATGGCGGACTATCAAACACACGACCCTCCGTAAACAATATACCAGCTGACTTGAAAAATGTAAAATATGTATAGAAATTTAGCCTTGTAACCCGCATATATCAGGGTAGACAGAAGAAACATAGTGTTAAGACACTCCATTTCCCATTTCTCGCTGCATTCAGGAGGTATTGAAAGTTGAATGGCGGTACTCAACGCCGCGCTTATATTTCAGTATCAAAGTGAAGAAATTAAAATATGAAATATTTAATTTCCTGCAGCGGGAGTCGAACTCACAACCGTTCGAAGTCACGTTTACAAACACGCACTTGTGCCATTAAATTTCGGTGGAAAGTTGGTAACGGAAGAGTCTTAATGGGGACAGAGTGTTTTAACTCTATGTTCGTCCACGATTACTCGGTTGCGCCACAGCGCCACGACGGACTCGTAATATTTTTATACTAAATTTGGGGTCGTATAGCTCGTATAAATAAGAAAAACATCTCAAGATCGATCTCAGACTTGAGAGCGATTCATAAATACCAATCTTAAGCTCGTAACATCCAAATGATATAACAGTAGGTATCAGTCATTCCGGAGTAAACTAAAACGGGCGAAAACCAATATGTTTGTATAAACAAGTTATAAATGTTTTTATGGTGTAACGTATGCGATCCGATCAATCACGAGTCAGTGATAGAATACCTTCATTTTTGAAGAACATATAAAAAATTTGTGTGCATATATCTTATATGCTGCAAATATTTATATAAAGTTAGTGTTTATTTTATATTAATTTTACTCAAAAATATATAGATAGACAAAAGAAACCTTTGAACTTAGTGTTAAGACACTCTCATTTCCTTATCACCGAATCGTTGAGACATTGCGTGTTGACTGGCAGAACTCAACGCCATTTGTGTTGTTACCGGAGCGACGAAATTATTTTTTTTCCTCCGAATGGGAATCGAACCACAGCCGTCGCGATGACTACTGACCTCTTCTTTATATAAGCGTAGTAATATATAAAATAATATTTTTATTAAGTATATTGAAAGCTATACCGCTTTTAGTGTATACAGGATGTCCGGCTTCTTGAATAAGTTACAGTACAAAAAGGAATCTGTTCTATAGAGTGATTGAGCGTCAGTCGCCTCGCCATAGATTATATATTTTATGAAAACGTATTCTATATTATATAATATATTCTTGTTAAAAGACAAAATCTATTTATTTGAATAGAATATTATCTTATTTTTCTGTTGAACTTTTTAAATATTGTGTATTGAGTGGAGAGATTCAATGCCGCACTTTGCTTTACTAGAGAGATATATCGCCGAGTGGAAATCAAACCTACAGTGATCACGTACACTGCGCCACGACTGCCTCTTATATGTATTTAATAACGTGTTATTAGTAAATTGTAAATTTCAATACGTCAAGCCATAGATATTTCAGCTTAGTGCATCCATTGTAGGTAGTTCGACTGGAACCTCCTCTTATATAAGTGTGGGTGGATAAACGTTCCACACATTAACGCAGTCTGGTTTTCACACTAAATCGTCAATAGTGTCTCTGCTGATATAAAGATAGTGGGTTCGAGGGGCTTAATGGAAACGGAGTGTCTTAATACAAAGTTTTCAAGACAGCGTGAAATTAAATAAAAGATAATTTACGTAAACTGTAAATTGTGAGAAAAACGTAATAATAAAATATGTAACGCATAGTGATGGCCAAAGTGTGTGGATTGAAATCTGACATAAGGAAAATACGTCAGTAATCAGTTCATGAGACTTGGCATGTCATTCAGATCACCTTTTCGTCCTCACCAAATGCGACAGAAAAGTAAATAAAAAAATATTATATCATAAGGAAATATATATTTTGCCATACTTTTTAATAATTGATAGGAATTATTTGCTTTCCGTTACACATCACACTGTAATATCTATATGTAAATGTAGAATCGAACCTGCAACCACCTTAAACCGAAAAACTATTCCACACTATCATCAGCACTACTAAACGCCTACAACAGAAAGCAACTAAAAACCTCTGAGAGACAAAGCAAAATATACATAAAAATAAGCAACATCCATCCCACATCTATACAACGTTTAATTAATCTACATGTACCAGGAACACATAATAGTCGATTAATATCCATAGTGCAGTCCAGATCACGCCCGTGCTGACCTGAATATCTGTTCATATGAAGCTCAATAATATGCCTTCGATAGAATAGAATGCCTGGAAATCATATGGGATTGGTATTAACGTTGCTGATGTGTTGGAGCTGGTCGTGGCGCGCGGTCAGGGTGGGCCGTGAGTTCGATTCCCACACGAGGAAAATAATATATCTAATTTTTCACTATTTTACTCTGGTGTCGAGTGCCTCCAGAATCCGGTCGGAAGACCTTTAACCTTGGCACAAACAAATAAAAAAAAGAGACAAAGTCTTCACCTATTCTGCGTAATTTGAACTAAAATAATTGTGATATATGATTAGAACTGTTTTTATTTTCGGTGTTTTTTTTTGTAGAATTCTGTCAATTTAAAACACGATATTTTTATATTTTATTACATGTAACAAATAAATTCAAATTACATTGCCATCCTGAAACACTGTATTAAAATTTTCCGAAAAATATATTCTACCAAGAATTTCTTAAACAAAACTTTGATAACAATTAAAATTCTTCCAAACTATGCGGTCCCAGAGTGAAGTGCGTGGGTCCCTTCCATTAATTCTCTTCCATAGTAAATCGCGGGCACGTTTAGATTAATCGCATCGCCCATTGTCTGACTGCGCCCTAATCTCAGCTTTCTTTGGTATGTTTACATGTTGAATGTTAAGTATAAATAGAATGGGATACAGTACAGTGGTTATTTGTATTCGGTATGCCAGTTCGATTGTAGTTCAAATACTGCGGCGTTTCTAGTTCGATTTCCACTCGGGGGACTGAGATATTTATTATTTTCATATATTAATATTTATTTATTAATATTTTTATATTATTTAAACCGACATTAATAATTACAATAAATTATATTTGGCACTATTATTAACCCACTGAATATGAACCCACAACCATCACAGACGGCGAGACCTCCAAGCTGTGCTCTAAACATAAGGGTATAAGCCTCCTTTGACATACTCATTTCAATATACATAATTTCATAAATCATTCCGGGATCTTTTCTCTTTGGCCGAGGGAACGACGTAAAATGGAAGTTTCGAGTGCACTCGGGAAACGTAATTAAAAGTAGGTACTTTGCATTTAAAATGTATGAAAAATCTATATAAATATTATATTTTGAGGCCGTCGTGGTACAGTTCTACAGCTTTAGTCTGTCTGTAAACCCGATAGTTGTGGATTCGATTCAAGTCGGGGGATGAATTATAAATGAATCAATCCCCCGCTCTGGTGGACGAAGCGTTACGTCAAGTTTCGCCACTTAGTAGCCAATGTCTGGAAAACTGGGTGAAATGTCGAATGGAATTTTTTAACATTAGGTTGCTGACGTTCCATTTCCTTTCCTATTATTAAATAATAGACGATGGACGACGGTCGCAGATCCATGAAGTGATAAGTAGTTTCTTCTTTTACTATGAGCTGTTCTGATGATGGACCCTGAAGGAACAAACAGCTTCTTTTTACGCTCCACACTGTATTCTGCGTCTAATAAGGAAGACACTTCACTTATAACACTTATTTTTCATTCCAATTCCAATTTATAAGACATTCACGAAACCTAACGCCGCACCAAGTCTGCAAAGGAAACAAAACTACAAACCGAAATCCACAGTTATCAAGTTACAGCAGATATCACTTTCTTTCCTTTTATTTCTATTTTTATTTATATTTTCTTTGAATCTCAACACCGTCCACGGTCTGGACCAACAACTGTCACAATTACAAATATAAGATATAATTGTGGTGACTCAACTCCGCAGTATAACAATATCTCTCGTTATCGATGTCGTTACAAGACCACTCGCAACGAGTGCACTGTAGGGATGGGGTGCATAGGAATGCAATATAGCGGAAATTGTCTATGGAAATAGCAAAGCCTTTAGTTTCAGAAAACTTGTAAATATTTGAAATGCACATAGCGTGGTAGGCAAGGGGAACTTGGGAACCTAGTGTTATGACACTACTACTTTACGTCGAATTCAAGTCACTTTACGCGTTGATTAAGGCGTTGATTTAATAAATAGTTGGGTCAACTATTTATTATTCCTGTTTAAAAAAAGTGAGTTACAATTTTTTTACTTTATTTTCACCTACGATATGCGTGGCATAAGCAAAATGATGAAAACTTGTTTAACTTATCATGAGTTAAAAAATTTATAAATAATATTTTAAAAATCCATTCAACTATCTAAGTGGGTCGTTTTAAAAGTTTAAACAAGTTTTAAAGTTAGCTAGCTCCCTATTTGATAATACAGTCGGTTTATAACTATTATATATTAACTAAATGAAGCGTGTGGTACAAATGTGACGGCTGTAGGTTCTATTCCCACTTGCGGAAAATAATTATTAATCATGAATATTTTGATTTATAGTGTCTTAATACTAATTTCGCTCTGCCAATCATGCTAAATGCGGGATACAGCGTGAAAATGCAAAAATAATGAAATGTTCACGCTTTTTTGACGCTTTTCCAAGCGAAAGCTGGACTTATAGATAAATTCTAGTCTTAACAGCGTTCATCGCTTTTTGCCCGATTTTTCACATGTTGTGTTGCGTGGTTGCCTAATAACCTAATAAACTTAATAAAACTAAAATACAATTAATATAAAAAAAACAGAACAGAGTGTCTTAACACCGAGGTTCCTTCTGCCTACCCTGCTGTGTGCGGGATACAGCGTGAAGCTGAAAAAAAAAATTTAAAAAGTAAATAAAATAAATCAGCTTCTCGCTGTATCTCGCACAGAGCTGGGTAGGCGGAGGGAATCTAATGCTAAGACACTCATTACAGTGACACCCGCGCGCCACGACGGCATCAAGCAAAAATATATTTCTTAATCGATATTATCGATATCGATATTATATGAACGTCACTATATAAAGGATTCAGCGGATGGCAGCTCGTTAATATTACCAACAATCCATTTTGAATCTTTCTCACAAAATTTCTCATTTTTTCTCTTCTAAAGTAGTATGAGAGATATTATTTTATAAGATTATCATTATCGAGGGTATCGTGGTGAAAGTGATAGTAAACGTGATAGTTATAGGTTCGATTCCATTTGAGCAATACTTTTCGTTCGGAATTTTAGTTTTATGAGTGTGACATGTTATTCAAAGTCTGAAGTGTATCTATTAAAGATTTAACATATTTTTAATTGATTTTTGAACAATAGGCGCAACAGGTAGTGAGTTCGATTGCCACTCGAGGAAATAAAATATTTAATATTTTCTATTCCTCCTATCAGTAACGAAACGAAGCATAAGCGGCATTAAGTTCCGCCAATCAACACACAATGCCACTAGAATTAGGCGAAGAGTGAATACTTAACACTAGGTCTTAACACCAGGTTCCCAGATTCCCTCTGCTTGTTCATAAAATTGGTCAAAAAAAGAGATTCAAAAGTTACTAGTAAATCGTAATCCTAAATAATGAATTTATATTCATATAATTTCAGCTTCGACCTCATTTTATTATATTCTTAGTTCTTGGAGGAGAAGAAAAAAAAGCTGGAGTTGATTTATTTTATTTATTTCATGAAATTCTCTCTCTCTCTCTCTCTCTGTCACAATGATCGTGCATCACACCTCTATCACCCTCCACTGTTTCTATTCACGCTACACACGCTGTGCGGACAGGTCGTGTCCGTGCATAAATTAACCAGTGACGGGTTGCGATATTGATATATTATGTACATTGTACCAAGTAATATATCATATGTGTATATACATATATGTCTATATCAATAACTGCGGCGTTGAGTTCTGCCTCTCAGTTCACTAAGCCTCCAGAATTATCACTAAACATTTCCCATTTCCCAAGACAACAATTTTTTACTTAATGCTATATCCCGCACATTGCAAGATAGACAGAGGGAACCTAGGAACCTATTGTTAAGAAACTTTCTTTTACCATTTTCCACCTAATTCTGGAGGTATTGGGGCTTTGCTTTGTTATCAGAGCGAGGAAACGAAAATATTAAATACTTCATTTTGTAGAGTGGGAATCGAATTCACGACCTGTCGCGTGACTAACAACTTTTTATTATTTTTTATAAATACTGTTAAAAATAAAGCCTAAAATCCTAAAATTTCGATTTAAATTACATACTAAACTTATTTTTTATATGCTGTCTAGATTTTAAATGCTTCCTTGTTCACTCCTTTGTCGCGGGTCTCTTTGCGGGATCACTTTGTAAATCGTTTTCGGTTACAGTGTAATGTTGTTTCAGCTACAGCTAATATTCATTTAAAAATCTTAATTTCGTGTAAAAGATATCATTTTCGCTTCTGTTCAGGTTACATTCAACTCCCCCGAGTAGAACCCACAACTGTGGCGCTTATAGTCGTACGCCTGTAATCGACGACGATCTCATACTATAAATAAAATAAATTCAACATCTTTTCCGATTTTATCATCCAAATCAATTGAAACAAAACAAAACTAGTTCAAGCCGGATCGTTCAATTGACAGATATATGTATATAGGCGGCGCCGGCGCATTCATTCTGCATGACTTTGCAACATGAAAGTGGGAACACTAAGTATAGTACTAGATCTAAGTAGATCTAGATCTTATTTGATAAGCATTATTGTATTAGTATTTGTATATTTGTTTCTTAATGTATTTAGTAGTCTTACAATATTTAGATACTTTCTAATTTCCTTGACTTCCTGCAGTTTTCAAAGCAGATTAGGCAGAGGGATCCTAGTGTTAAAACACTACGTTTTGGGACATTGCGTGTTGAGTGGCGGAATTCAATACCTTTTGTCCAGAGCAAGGCTAAATAAAAAGCCGTTCTAGCCATCGTTTTCACAGTGAATGAGGACTCTAGTTATTTTTGTAAACTCGTTCGTATCTTATATAACATTTTTTTTATTGTTTCAGGTAAGAAAACTTTTATGTGAGCCTGCTGAGGTCTTAGCTACAAATAAGTATACATATTTTAATCACCCTTCGTTTAGTAAAAATAACTTACGTTAAACCTGCGCGCCACTCTTAACAGCTTAAACCCTACATTTTACATGATTGTTTCGACTTATACTAGAAGAGATGAATTACATTTATTTCCTCGCTCTAGTACAAGGAGAGTGTGCGGCGTTAAGATTCGCCACTCTACGCACTCTCTCTCTCTCTCTCGAGAACTCAAAACCTACCACGATGGCTTCAGTATATGCCAAAGAAATGATCATTACAATATAAGTAACCGAGATAGCCAATTCCTTACAATCGAATAACCGATATCAGTATGTTAATAGTACTGATAGTTACACATCGGTACAACTATGCGCCTATCCTGCACATAGCTAGATAGGCAGATGGATATCTAGTGTTAAGACTCTCTGTTTTGAACAGATACAGATTACAGATAGTTCCCTTCCCCACATTGATCGGTTATCCCAAACGGAAATCGAACACGCGACCGCTGCGCCACAACGGCTTCATATAATATATGAATAATTGACGATCATTACAATGTAGGTAATCCAATAAGTTAATAGTACTAATAGACGTCGGTTGGTCTCAGGCCAAAATGCAAATTCCCTTTATGATAACTAGATGCTAGATTTTTGCAAGAGTCGACTCGACTCGACTCGACTAGGATTTTTATTGCTGGAGTCAAGCGGTGATTTGATTTGCTTTTCATGTGGATTTCTATTCGACAACGGAAGTAAATTTTGTACATTTGGGTTACTATATACTCTTTTATATGCGTAGCACAGCCTGAGGCGAAAAAAAAATGTATAGCTTTTATCTGTGACTTTGCCTCCATGGTCAAATGAAAATCACAAAGAATGTATCTAAGGCTATCGAAAGCAGCAAAAAAGATGAAACCAGTAGTTACTGAGATTAGTGCATTAAACCAAACTAACTATTGCTGCTGGCAGAGCAGAATAACACAGGACACTAGACACTAGCGAGGATGTCACGCTCACCGTGACAATGCAGAAGAACGTGCGCAGCTGGTTTGGGCACGTCGAACGAATAAGTGATGAAAAAATGGTATAAACAATTTGTGAAGGAAAAGCTTGGCGTAAGAAAGGTAATAGGAGACCTCGGTTAACCTTCGAAGACGCAGTATCAAAGATACTGGAGGAACTACAAACGTAAATAAATATTTCACTTCCTCGAGTGGGGATCGAACCCACAACCGTCGCGTTACAGTCACACCCTTGAGCCACGACGGCCTCTACTATAATACATATAATGTACGAGTATATTAATAATAGTTATTTATAACAGCAATGACTGCTGAAATTGACGACATCCTTTACGTTTATAGTGTAATTATACAACACGGATATTATTAGACGGTCAATTAACATTATACTCCTATAAATTTGCAGTACTTTACTAAAGGAGACAATTATTTGCATATCTGAGATGAAATATTATTTAGGTTTTTATATATAGATAGTACGACTGTAAACTGCTCCAGTATTCAGCGGAAAAGAGGAACGGAGTGTCTGAACACTAGGTTGCGTGTCCTACCCTGCTATGCGCAGGATGCAGCGTGATGCTAAGAAAGTATCTAGAAATTAATATTGTCTTTTGATAGACATTGCTGTACTTATTTAAAGTTCTGGATGAGTTCTCATATTCGGTGTTAATTAGTTTACATTACATCTTGGCCTGTCTAGAATTATTATTATCTTATTTCTAGAACTTACTTTTAGAAAAAATCAATTTGTTCAGTTGAGCTTCAGGTACGTACATCGGCATCCGAAATTGTGACAAAAAAAACTCGTCTTTCAAATTTTATATTATATAATATAACATCTGCAGTGAAATTTTCGTCCAATTTAAATCGGAATTCCGAACCGCAGTAATCAATGAAGAGCAGTCGTGTGGCATCAGTACAGTTGTTACCACTTAATTAGCAGTACTGTGTCACCAAATTGGTAACGTGATGGAGCTTAATCCATACTTGTGTGTACTCGTATGTATAATTCTCTTGCGTTACTGACTGACAGACAGATAACGGAGAAACGAAAATACTGAACTTTGATAGTTAAAGTTTGTCTTTGAAGGCTCAACTGCTGCGGTTCGCTTCGTTATCAGAGGTAGGTCCTCGAATGGAGATCGAACCAGCAACCTGTCGTGTTTACAGTCGCACGTAAAAGATTACTATAGAATTGATGGTAATTAAATAATAAGAAATGCATATGTATTGCTACCATAAATTATATTTTATAACTGTCAAATTTTATTTAACTGAAGGCATTTGACGTTTGTCTAAGTTAAATAGATTACTACAGAATTATTATATGATTATATTTAATTGTTATAAAATAATAAGAAATATATAATATATAAAATAATTAAGATCATAAAATATTTATCGTAACTTTTTTTATTTTATTACCTTTTAGTATCTTCTATAATTTTATTAAAATAAAATATACTTCCAGCAAATTCACATTCTCAACCCAACTATTGTGCTTCAGTATCAAAATTTATTATAACAACTTTGCAGAAAATGCTCCTCAAATACGTCGTCCATTATTTATTTAATACGCTGTAAGTGCCTCTCTGTACACTGTCTTAATTAACCAGAGCCGGCGTTGCAACTGCTGGAGAAAGATAGATAGATAGATATAAATATAGATAGATAGATTTTTATAAAGCCTTCTGTTAATATTGATGTTAATGAAGCTTGAAGTCTAATTGTGCGAGGGTTGCAGGTTCTTATTTCGTTTTAGGGTTCCACGCAAATTGGACGGATAGTGGGTAACGGAATGTCATAGCATCAGGTTCCAATCTGCCTACCCTCCAATACGCGGGATAAAGCGTGTATCCAAACAAGTATAAATTATCACTCCATCCTGTATATATTAGATTATATAATACAGCTGTATAACGTTCCCTAGGTTTGCATTTTCCACGATGTTCATAAATTTATAATTAAATAGCGAACTACGGCTTTGCCTCGTTATGGTGAATTTTATTTAATTCTCCCAACGCCACTCGGGTCCCTCTGTGAATTTATAGTGCTCTACTTCTCTCGATATAAGATTAATCCTTCCACTTTGTGCTATAAAAATTAGATTATTGATGATATAGTGAGTTTGTGATTGTATTAATTGGTGGTGGGTTCGATTCTGAATTGGGACTGTGTTTAAAATAAGGTTAAGATCTTTGGAAATAAAAGTAAGAATATGGCGATGTAACAAATAGTACAAACTTTTACTGATCTAAATAGTTTTTCCCTTTTCTCATAGATAAACCAGTCACTACATATTTTTCTTAG
>JBAIZZ010000128.1:0-53323 GCA_037355905.1 Heliconius aoede
TTTGTGGTACACAACCATCAATTCCGTGGATAGGTCGAAGTCCCCCCCGAGTCGAAGCGGAAATGTCAGGAGTGTCATTTGGAAATTATAATTTCAACAGATGAGCTTTAAAAACTAGTTCTCGACAAATAATAGGTTTGGAGTCACTTTTGTTAGTGTTTGCTCTTGGTTTTGTAACTTTCTCGTTGATTTTAATGTTATATCTTGTCTGAATTTGAATTAATATGTGGGATATACAGAGACATTTTGAGTGGCCTTAACCTGAGCTAAACGTCGTGCCTCATATGTGAAACCATGTGAAAATAAATTAAATATAACTCCCGGAATCGAGATTGAATCCACAACTGTCGCGGTTATATGTAGACGTTGTAATCTTAAATTTTATCAGGACTTCTGTAGTGTTAATAACTTGGTGTCTTGATCAATATATGTGATATATTCTTTTGTCGAGGCAAATAGCGGCGTTGATTTCCGCCACTTCCCTATAATTCGGCGGAAAAAGGGTAACGGAGAGTCTTAACACTAGGTTCCCTCAGCCTTCCTTGCTATATACGTGATATAGCGTAAAGGTGAAAAACAGATGACATGACACATTATATAATAATTATCAACTGATGTAACAATTGTTAGTCAAGTTTATAGCTTTATTACGAGGATATGGCCTAAATATGGATATATTTAGACCTGACACACATACACACAAACATGAAGACAAATTACATAATAGCAATCATTAGGACTTGTATAGTTTTCGAAAACAAGCTGTCTATCACTTTTAAGAAATCAAATAATTAAAGATATTATTATATTACAAAATAATGCTGAAAAGTTTTATATTAGATTAAAAATTTTACATGATTCACAATTAAATGACAATTTGAACTTATTAATAGAAGATGACAGTTAAATGTATTCCCGAACAAAAAAAATCTACAAAATATAGCTAATGTGCAGAGAAACTTGACGCAGCGAAGATTGTGGATACTATTTCCACTTGAAGGAATAAATTATTATTTTCATTTGCCAGGCAATTACGAATTAATTAATTACGAAACAAGTGATAGGTTCACTCTTTTTTGGTATACACATATAACACAGTGACAAAATACTTCGCTCTCCAATTTAAACCGGATCTATAAAAAGGAAATAAAATGCACCAAAAATAGTAACTTAACGTTTATTTTACAATACTGCATATAAAATTGAAATAAGCGTGTTGTATTACTTGTCCAGTACTTTGGTAGTGAAAGCTCTCTGTCTCAAAGCTCCTTGGAACTAAAATAAAACTACTATAAATCTAAAGACGTGAAGACGTGATTAAGTATAAGTACTTAGTTATTTTTCTCCATTCATTGATAGCCTCACACAAAAAATATTTGTAATACTGATCGGAGTTAAGATAGTATATGAGTTTTAATGATGATGATATGGAAGAAAATTCATTTTCCCGAGTGGGAATACAACCTGCGATCGTCACGTTACAATCCGACACCATGCCGTTACGCTTCGAGGGCCTTATGTCTCAGGAAGATCAGAATGCCAATGCAAGATAAAAAACTATGTGTACTTTTTAAATTATTGTGACATACTATGAGTTCAATTTCCATTCGAGGAAATGCAATATTTAATATTTTCCTCGATAACCTGACGAGGCGTTGACTTCCACCACTCAAAACGCAATGCAATTTGGTGGAAAGTTGGCAACGGAAGTGTATTAATGTGAACGGAGTGTCTAAACATTAGGTTCCCAAGTTGTTTCTGGCTACAACGTGAGGCCTAAAAAAAATAGAAAGCAAAGAACAGTGTCATAAACCACTTGGTCCTCGTCATGCTCATAAAGGCTGAGTCCAAATTGTTTTTGTCTAAATTTGTAATTTAATACGAGTATATCTGAAACGTCGATTAGAAAGCTACAAGTACAAACGCTCCGAATAATCTCCTTACTTCTACTTATATATCGTGTTGTATTGTTATCTGTACGACGTTGTGTGGAGACTTAGCCGGAAGTGCGACCAATTAGCAAAACACGGGCTTTCATTTAAATAGGCTTCTCATTAATCATTTGTTATTAACTGATAAGTTGAGCCGTATTAATAATGGTTAAAACCAAATCAATTATTAAAACTTGTTGAGTTGAGATTATTAATTGTTTTTTATTTCTCTCTCACGAGTTTCGCCATTAGACACACAATATTCGGATAAAAACCAGAGAATGGAGAGTCTTAATACTGTGTTTTATGTTAAATTATTTAATTTTTATATCAATTTTCAGATACAGTGCAATGCGATGGCGCAAGACGGTCGCAGCGGAGAAAAGTATGTTTAAATTTGTAAACTTTTTAAGCTTATTAAATTTCATTGATTTACAAATGTATCCCAAATGTTAGTTTGAATTGTTTTATTAAGCTTGTTTTCCTTTTTAATTATTTGCAGTCGGGCTTTTTTTGTAATATTTATTTTAATATTTCATTATTTTTCATAATTCTAGGATACCCCAGATCTCTACATACCAGAGCCGAGCGCGGAGTCGCTAACAGCAATCGCTCAAGCGATGGGGGCCGCAGGCTTTGAAGATTATACTGAGGGGAAGTCCCTCGTGAAGCGCCTCATACCCAGTGACAGCCACGACTTAGATATTGTTGAACATCTTGGTGAGTTCCAAATAATTATTTAAGGGAAGTAGTCAAATATTTTACACTATTATTGAGGAAATGGAAAAGAAATTCCAAAGGATTGAACTTGAATTTGGAAATATTCATAGTTATTTGTTAAACACATAAATTATATTACTATATTGAACGTAGAGAGAATCAAACCCTCGTAATATACAGAATATAATTAACATGTTTGAATTTTATATCCACATAGTTTCACCGATCTCGAATGAAGCTTCTAAATAATTATAACATCATGTAGAGTGGTTTACACTGGAACCGTTAACGTCAATAACTAAAGGGACTGTTCAATAAACCGATATATCCTGAAATTAGTGTGACTTACCAAACAAATACTGAAGCCTTATAGCATCAGTGTACAGTATAGATTAGGAGAAAGTACAATATATTAGGGCTCCGTCGAACATTTTCAAACGCAGCGTGTGAACGCGAGAACCTGCACTATCCTTACTTTCACTCGAAAGTGCAGGAACAGGAACCCGCCGAGGTTGTTGTCGAATACGTTACTTCAATACAATACGATTTTATAATGTCATTTGTATAATGCCATTAGGCTTCTATTCATGGTGTCCTTAAGTGTCGATGAGTGTTTGATAGCGGAGATATGAGTGTTAGTTAGTGTTGTGTAGTTATTTAGGTAATACTTAGTATAGTTATAGGTAAATTCCTGTCGATAATTGGATAAAATTGACATTTTAAATTTTTGTCGTTACATAAGTTCAATTTATTTTACTAAACTTCTGTACTTATATTACAAAGCAGACGTGTTTGTTGTATAATATTAGTAGAGAAGTGGTTTGGTTGAATGCGCTTATCTCGAGAACTACTTCTATTGGAAAAATATTTATCTATACACACTCTTAGTCCTATTTAGAGGGGAATGAGCGTGCGACTGTAATGCAAATTCCGCAACCCCACACGAAATCCTTTCATATTTCGACGTAAAATGAGGATCATGTCATAGCACTAGTTTCCCAGGTTCCTTTTGTTCGGGATACATCATCAAGCTAAAAAAGACTTGAGCTTGACTGCACTCACTAAAGCAGCTGAAAGATATTATAATTAAATATTTTTTTCCTTATAGGTGTAATTGGCAGAGTTGGCGTGGACTTCCCGGCGCTACCCAACATTCCAAGCACTGGCTTCAATTGCAAGAATGTGCCTACTGGATATTACGCCGACCTGGAGACCGACTGCCAGGTATATTCATTAGACATAGTTTTTAGACCAAAGTGTGACTGTTAACGCAACTGATTGTGGGTGCGATTCCCATTCGTGGAAATTAAATATTTATTTATTTTTTCCCCCTTTTGAGTTGAATCCCCCCTTTCGACACGCATTTAGTCCAGAATTGGGCGGAAAGTAAGGAACGGATTGTCTTAAATCTAGGTTCCCTCTGCCTACCCTGCTGTGCGCGAGGTATAGCGCGAAGCTGATTTTAATTTACTTATAAAATAATCATAAAATAATAGTTAAGTTGAAACCAAGTTTTAAGCTATACATAATTTTTAACGGTGTTGATTAATATATATATAAATTTAAATTAAATGAAAAAAAAATTAAATTTGAATATGTAAATACTTAATCATAATTATTGATATGTCATCATCCTTGATCTAAAAAAATATTTCCAGGTGTTCCATATATGTGACACGTCACGCAAGATCTCCTTCTTATGTCCAAACGGCACCATCTTCAGCCAATCGCATCTCATCTGTGATTGGTGGTTCAAGGTGGACTGCGCGTCTGCTCCCGCCCTTTATGAGTCCAGTGTGGAATACTATTCCAATGAACAGAAAAAATCGCAAAAAGTCAGCCACAATCTAAAAAATCCTGATCTTCAACACATCGGTACAGATAGCAATGTTCGTTCGGAATCCAGAAGAGCTTCTGTGAATGTGCCCACTACTACTGAAAGATTTTTGAGACATAGACAAAAGCTTCAAACGGACAGTCCTCCCTCGGAGGGACTAAATGGAAAGCCAACTGCAAGAAGCTACCAAGCTCTGTTTGAAGTTAACCCAACACAAAGAGTGCAGACCATCACTGCTTTTGAAAACAGGAAAAAGAATTTAGTGCAGCTCATTTCAAATAATTTCGGAAACGGTCCCGCAAAAACAACTTTGCCCGTCTTTGACAGCTCTACTCACAAAACTACTATTCCTGTTTATGACCACAATAGCTTAAGAGAAATGCAAGTAGCCGCAGAAACCGCTTCTTTTGCTCAAAATCAGAATAGACAGTTCTTACAAGAATATAATAGCAAAAATTTCAGACCGTATCCTGTTTATACGCCCAATCATACTTCAAAGTCTACAAAAACGAATAATCCAACATTAACTACATTATATGATATTCAAACGAAACAAGCCGCTCAACACTTACAAGAAGCCACTACAAAAAGACAAACTTTAGTCCCTTATACTAAGAGCTATACAAGCACGACTAATGAACGACGTGAACCTTATACCAGACCAGGAGTGTCCTTACTTAGAGATTTTCTAGAAAAGGAAAAGAATAAGACAATTTCAGTGACAACTGAGAAGATAATTGAAGCTACAGCTCGAAGTGATAAGTTTGAAAGCCAATCAAATATACAAAACAGCGCTACAGTGAACACAAGAGATACTTTCGAGTCTGTAACTAAAATTCCAGAGAGCACAATTTTTGATAAATTATCTAAGACTACCGTAGACGAAGCATATTTGACTTTCAATTTAAATCAACCAACAACAGAGGAAACTTATCAAGAGCGACGAGATAGGTTAATGAGGAAATTAAACCTCGAAACCTTGGAAACTTTAGAGCCTACCTTAGGTACGACAGAAAAAAAAAATCGAAAATCAATCCAAGAAATCTGAACAACAATCGTTAAGTCCCAAGACATTACAATCTTTAGCAATTTACTACGCAACAGCTTTAGATAATTTATCCACCACTCCCCCTCCTGAAGAGAGCGAAACTACTACCAGTGTTAACAATGAATATGGATCTGTAGATCAAAGTTTGCCAGCTTTGTTTAGTCCCCAAACAATATCAAAATATGGAAGTTTGTTTGGACACGGTAATAATAACGATGACTTATTGGAAGATATTAAATTAGACCCTAACGGTACCTATAATGAATTGGCGGAAGATTTAACAGCACAAATGAGTCAAGGTCCGTTAGCAACATCTCCACAAATAAGAGAACTTGCTCAAGTATTTACCCACGCACTCTCTGCTTATCTACAAGACCCAGTACAGTTTAGGAAAGTATTATCTGATATAAGGCCAACACATCCATCGTTTGTGGATGTGGTGACAACAACAGAAGAGTCGTTAAATACTGAGCCAACAACAACAGTTAACGAAGAAGACCAAGAGATACTGGGCTTCTCTGACGATCATAAGATAAGGGATTCACAAAATTCTATAAGAGGAAGTAAAGCTTTGAATATTATTAATGATTATCCAACAACAATTCAAGAAGCAAGTACTACTATCAGACCCGTGACTGAAATTGTATCTACTACATTTTCAACTCCAACGACACCTCGAAGCCCATACAGATGTTGTGGAAGAATTTCTGCTTCTTACACTACTGCTTCTACTACGAGAGATATTTATTCCACCTTGTTCCCATTTACAAACACTGGAAGCTTCAAAACAAACGCCTTAGGAACAAATGCACATAGTGAAATCACATCTACTACAGATAATAATATATCATTCAGGCAAGGAAACCTAGGTAACATATTCTCGGCTTTCGGTAAATTTTCTAATCCCTCAGATGTAACACCGTTTAATGAGATATCAGAAATTACAACAGTTCCTACAGCTTGGGGTCTAGACGTTATAGAGTCGACATTATCACCCATTACAAACTCCCATCAAAGGTTTGAAAGCAAGAAAATAAAACCTACGACCACCTTCCTTAGTACAACTCCTGTTTATTTCACGGAAACCGATAGTATAGAATTAGAAAACGAAGAAGAATTACAAAGAGCTCACAGTCAATCTTTTGTTTCTCCTCAGTCAAATAATTTACGCCATGGAAAACAATTAAAACAAGATGAAAAGAAAATAATACAGAGACCTTCAGAGGATTTGGAAGCCCCTTCCCAATCAACTGAAGATACGACAACTGCACAAACTACCACTCAAGCGACAACTACAATTCGTGAGCAAACAGAAACATTAACAACAGCCAGTCCTCTAATAGGCAATATATTTACGTCTCCAGATAGTGAAAGGTCAACGAATGACTTTCAATGGCAAACTACTTTCGGAAATTGGCAAAGTACAATACTTGATCCAATTACATTGAACGATGGTCTCAGCCCCACAGGCCCAGAACAGGGTGTGTCGGGTGTTGCTCAACAAACCAACACCTGGGCACTCGACACTGCAACAACACAATCATCTTATTTAACAACCAATGAACCTAGTTTCTCTTCAACTGTGAATGTAGAAATCACTACTGACAACAAGCAAAATGAAAGATCTGGTAAATTTCTCAGGGACCCTACATCCACCGAACCGGCATTGGACATATCAACAGTAACTGACACAATTGTCGAGAAGGCTAAAGAAATAATGGGAGGTATGAATGCCACTACAACTCAAAAATTAATGAACGTAATGAAAAAGACGAAATCAAAAACTGTAAAGCGTTTAATATTGTTATTAGTGCAAACTTGTGACGATGATCATAATTCAACAGCAGAGGCATCCAAAAAAGCTTTACTCGAAGCTTTAATGGCGGTTTCTCAGAAAGACATGGAAGATATTGCTAAAGACGAAGATTTACCAGAAGCTCCAACCACAGCGTCTGATGTCGAAGTTCTAAAGACCACAGAATACCAGCGTCGATCTGACCGAGCCCCAATTTTAAGAGGAGGTAAAAATCTAAATATTGAAGCTGAAGCGATCAATGCTTTATCAAACACACCAACAACAACAGAAAGTCTACAAACAGAGGAAACAACGCAATATGAAGTAACTACTACAGTGAGAACTACTCCAAGCCGTAGAGGAGGTAGGAAGTACGTCGCTAAAACCACTGAAAGAGAGCAATTTAGGACAACGGTACCAGATCGACCTATTGCAGAAGCAAGAATCGCACCTCAAGGAGAACTAAAAGTCCAATCAGATACCCGCGCGTTAGAATTATTAAGATCTCTTTACACAATCGCAGCAAGATGGGGATGATTACAATAATATAATATTTATTTATAATTAGGGTTCGTTACTTCTAAAATAAGACTATTAAAATTTAAGACGTATTGTTGTAATTAGGTTATTCGTGAAAGTATTTTTTTAATGTTAAGTTATTTAGAAGTATAGAAGTAGCTCAACAAATTGTGTCCGAAAATTTATATTTATATAATCAAGCTCGATATTTCAAGCAATAAAATATTGTTTAAAACAAAATCAAATATTTTTATAATTTTATAAAACGTATAAAAATATCTCGAAGGACCAAAAAGTTTATAACTGAAAAATAATCGTGTTTGTCAACAAATTAATATCTAAAAAAGCTCAATTATCGAACGAACCCTAGATATAAACACATAATATAAATTTCATTTGTAGATAATATTCGCGACTGCGCCAATTTCCATACAAAATTTCATAAAATTCCTCTAATTTATTATTTTATGAATGTAGTATCAAATTATTAATGTATAGTGTGTATAAAAATATATAGACATGTATGTATGTTTATCCCTGTTAAATAGGCTTTTTTATATGTGTCAACAGCTTCTTCAGGTTGTTTAAATTTTTAATTTATTTTATTAAAATTGTATAACATCACTTGCCGGTTAGTATTCTAATTAGACATACGCTTAGACTATTTGGGATATAGTTACCTATTATAGCTTCGACATTGCCAATCGACTTGTAATATATTGCTAAGGGTTAAATATAGATGTATTTTAAGATTATTTTTACACAATAAACTTTTTCATAAAATCTTTTGATTCGTTTTTTTTTCTAATTCAATGACGGAACTAAACGCTATTATTTATAACTAGCGCCATTAATAAAGTTTTTGATTTCTTTTTTATTCATTCATTTTATGGTATAGTGTATTAACACTATACCGCCCCCTCCTGTTCTGTAATTTTTCGTCAGTAACAATCTTAATGAAGTTTTGGGCATCCTGATTGATTAGCTTGTGGCCAACTTTAATGTGACTTCTCGAAAAATAAAAACACTCACTTGATAAACAATCTTTATTATCATTTATTACATAGTGTATTAACACTACTCCCTCCCTTCTTCCCTACTTCCCCCCACATTACTTTTTCCCAGCGGACCTCTGAACAAATTTCTGGACATCTTGATCAGTGACCTTGTGTCCTGCTTTGAAGTAACTCTTGAGTTTCCTCTTCTTCTTCATCATGATCTTGGATGCTGCAATGGCACCACGCCGCTGGAGGGATTCGTAGCGATCGCGGAGAAGATTGGCTATAGGGGAAAAGAATTTGAAGTCTATAATTTATTGTCAGCTTCAATTGAAAAAATGAAACTTCACAACCCTTCAGACAAATTTTATTGAACGATTCCGTTCCGGAAAATATTTGTATTTAAAGGATATTTTTCTTGGGAATGCTGTGGCACAGCAAGACAGCAAGATCAAGGAAATGAAAAAAATGCATTCGAGTGAATGCATTCTATTCATTTCCTCGCTCTGGTAATAAGACAAAGAGCAGTTGAGTTGTCTATTTGACATGAAGTGCATTGAGAACAGTATCTCAACACTAAGTTCCCTCTGCCTACCCTGATATATACGCGTAAGTTTGTAGCCAAAAATATCCACTAAATGTTACTAAAATCATCTAAAAACAAATAACAGAGAGCTAAAACACATACTATTTCCCTTATATTATTCGTAGATCTTCTTATAACCCATAACCCTAATAGCATATAGTTTAATTAAGAATATAATATTAATAGTGGGTCACTGACCGTTTCCTTCTAAACACCTTAGATCACCAGTCAACTTAGCAGGATCAACAAACTCCGGCTCCTTGACTGGTGGTTTGTGAGCGTTGAGCGCGGGAAGAGATTTCTCTTTTATCTCTTTCTTTTTAGTTACCTTCTTCTCCCGTAGTTCTGCGTTTTTAATTTCTTTCTTTGTGAGAGACGCTTGAATTTTGCGCAATCTGTAAGGATATTTGTTTAAGTATGAAATGTGAGATTTATTTGGTGTCATAAGTTTATTTTTTTATTTGGCTAGGAATATAAAAATATTACACAATTCACGATAGAAATTGGCAACTTTTGGACTCGATATACAAAAATTATAGTGGAATAGCATAAGTTTGATGCTATCCCATTTCTGATGGACAAAAAGCGCGGCTAAGTTCTACCACTAGTAATAAATAAGAGTTCTACCACATTAAGCAGTGTCGTCCCTCACCGTAATGCTACCCGGGAAAAATCATAAAGCTGATTCTCATATAATATTACCACATCAAAAATATAAAAAAATTCTGAACTCAATAAAAATAAACAAAACAAATTGGGAGTAAAACAGCATATGACTGTCACATTTATGATCAATAAAGAGGTTCTAAATCATAAATATGGATACGAATTTTATTGATATTTCACTAAATTTCATGGCAGAGGCTGATGTGGCGCTAAATAGAAACTAAATAGAGATAATGGAGTGGAGTGCCTTAGCCCTAGCTTTCCTTTTACCTGTTCTGCTATATGGGGACTCTGTAGTGAAGTAAAAAATTATATAATTTTGCTCTCTAATGCTACTAAAAATTGTTTAGTAAATCGGCTGAAAGTTGAAACGGGTATAATAAATCAGGTTAGTAGTTAATCATGGATGTCGTAAGATCTCCCAGTGTGATAAAAGAGACATCATCATATTTATTTACTAAGACTAGCTGTCATTACCACCAAGCTGACAAATTACGAAACTAAAAACAATACTAACTTATACAGATCAGTAATCTTCTTCTTATTAATCTTCTCCCGTTTCAGTCTTTCCTTCTCCACCAATTGTTCCCTCTGCTTTCTCCTCGACTTGTGATCTTTCTTTTTATTCTGTACTGGAGGGTTGATTGCTTTGTATTCGTTGTCGGAAGTCGCAGGTTCGGGATCAGTTGAGGGGTTGTAGGGAGTGGGGAGGCCAGCGCTCATTTCTTCTCGCCATTGGCTCTGGAATTAAAAAATTACGTCAATATTATAATTTTCTTTAAAGTTAGGCACCCAGAGTTCATAAAAACGCACATTTTATATTGCACATTCGAAATATTAATTTATAAAAAAAATTATATTTCGAAAGTAGGGACAAAAGTAAAAAATTGGAAATATCGTTCATTGCTATTTTGAACTACTAGCACGGGTAGATTTTGATAACCAACACGGTTAAAACACGCATTAATAACTTTGTATTTTTATTTTGACAAACCTCACTAAAAGTACATTTCTTAGTAGTTCAAAAGACCAATAAAAATATATGTAATTTATAATTTTGGATACTTTACCTAGGGACCATAGATTTATATATTGTTAGAATTCAAAACTGCACCTCTCGGCATTAATGCAATGATGATAAATGTAACAAAAAACACACAAAAAACCATATGGGCATTTGTGATAAGCTCCAATGAAGCTCCTCTTCGGAGGCAAACAAAATATGATAGATTTTTTTTGGCATATAGAAAAAGAAGAAAAGTCACGGCAATAGTGTCGTAGTTGGACTCATTATTCTATATACTCAGCGTATAAACATGCTTAATTTGCTAATATGATAAAATTCAAAATTTTTTACCTTTTAAGGTAAAATAAACAAAACATATATGAGAAACATACTTCTTTCTCTTGTGGAGTGACTTTTTTAAACATTCCAGTAGTAACTCTGTGCAAGTGCGTTTCACGTTTAATCATTTTCTCCTCATGTTGAACCACTTCTTGAAGTAACTCTTGATGTTCCTAGAATAACATTCACATAAGGTTTTTTTTACTTAAAATTATTTATACATCTAAAAGACTTTTAGAGTGTGTACTACAATTATATACATGTACTTGCAATAAATGAATTTTATAGTTTATATTTTGTTTTGAATAGCAGTGTAAAAAATATGACTTTTTTATTTTTTATTCACTAATTTTTTTAGTTCAGTTATAGTTCAGTCCATTTGTTTGGATACCTGTTATTGCTCAAAAAACTGTTGGGAAACAAGTGTACAATTTTGTAATGAACCTTAATATTAATTCCTCCTAGTATTATAGTATAAGCCATATTCTATATTTATCAGCTTCACACTATATCCCACACACAGCAGGGTAGGCAGAGTTATGACACTCCATTTCCCACTTTCCGCTGAATTCTGAAGGCATTGCATTTGAATGACGGCACTCAACGCCACGCTTTACCTCGAAACCAGTGTAGATATGGAAATATAAATTTAAATTAATATTTCATCTCCTCAAATGGAGATTGAACTCATAACCAGTTGATTTTAAAGTCACATTTTGTGCCCCCGTACCACCACTGGCCTATACAGAAATGTCAATACATACCTGGAATGAAGGATTGTAGCTCACACCAGGATGAGGCAGTTCCACAGCTTTCCTTTTAACCACCATTTCTGGTGGTGGTGGCATAGGCCTTAATCTTTTCAACGTAGGCACATTGTGTAATTGTGCTTCAGTAGATATGAAATCATCACATAGTGTTTTTGGAATACCTTTAGCTTCTGCTCCTGGAAATATGATAAAATTAGTTTTTATTTATTGGTTTTTATTTATTTTTAATGTGAGGAAAGAATCTTTATTTTTGAACTTAAAAATTAATACTAATATTTATTATTTCGGTACTCAAATAAATATAAATGAAACAATAATTAAATGTATATTTTTTTACATTTTTCAAATACCTGTACTTCAGTAACTGTATGGTTACAGAGTGTGCTACATTCAAATCTTTGGACAGTTAGCAGCTTAATGAGATGAGTTCATAATGAAATATTTTCTGTACAATAAGTAATGACAATGATAGTAAATTTATCTATGTGCCATATAATGTAATATATCGAAGCCATTGTGGCACAGTGACATCAACTAAGAGCAAATGCAAAGGCAATGCTAGTTCGATCCCCAGTCGAGAAATGATTATATTGAATTTATTAATTATCACGCAATGTCTTGAAAAGTTATTAGTGTGTGGATCTTAACACTAAGTTTCATATGGCTATTCCGTTATTTGGGAGATATAGTGGGAAACTAAAACTATTTTTTCTAAAATAAATTCTCTTACCATCTCCCCCCCATACATTCTTGTCAAAGGTCTGTCTGATAGTTTTTGATTTCTTTTTCTTAGCTGCAGCAAGTCTTTTATTAATTTTAGTGTGTACAACTTTTCTTTCTAGGATTCCTTTTAAAAGTTGTCTTTGTTTTGTAAATTTTGACAAATCTGATGGTTTTGAACCCGCTGGTCTCACATGATTTCTTTTGGCATTTGGATCTGGAACCTACAAAAGTGATATTTTTATTGTGTAGTAAAATTTATTTTACATTGTATATCATGGATGAAATTGATAAAAAAAAATTAAGTGGTAAAATTCAACTTCAAAATATTCTTTATTGAAATAGAATAATATAAGAGCTTTTGAAGAAGAATTAACAAATGAACATATAGATAATCAATATCAACACTAGTTTAATTATTACATTAACTGGCAGCTATCCTGCATGACATTCAATATACATGAATTCCATATATCCTTAGCCTGTAAATATTCTTGAACAGTATAATCAGCTTACTTATTAATATTTTTTAAAGATACTTTTAATTGTTCATGGAAAACTTAGAATACATTGTGGAATTTCATTACATACAAATGCTCAGATCCATAAAAGATTTATTTACTTTTTGGAGGCAAAAACTTGGTGTAACTAGCTTATCTATATTTCTCATTAAAGCATATGAATTTACGTATTTCAAGTTTATTTCAAAAAAATTACTAAGAAATGTGAATGATATCTGCAGATAGGTATAATGGGTTATACCGAAACAATTAACAACATTTAATAGCCTTCATTGATTAGCCTATTCAACACCCAAAGAATTTGTCAATTAAACCAGTGATATTAATGATTAATGTATTTTTTTATTAATAATAGAATATTTGTTTACCTTTGAAGTTGGCAATAATATTTCAAAACACCTAGGTGTCTCTGATAGTTTAGCTCTTTTTCTAAGTTTGGCTGACAGCGGTTTTACATCTGGTTTAACCTCAGGTTTCTCATCGGATACACCATCACCATGTGTATCTACCACGAAAAGCTCGGAATCCGGTTTCGCGTCAAATTTACTAGAAATAATAAAAAATTAATAAAAAAAAAACGGCAAATGAAAACATGTAGCAACAAGTAGCAAATTTGACAGTAGGTTTTTTTGGTAATTGTTTTGCTGAGAGCGGAACAATTTCGAAAGAAACAGACATATAATCTTGTTTTATTTTAAATAGCACTAAATAATTTAAAAACATTTTATCTATAAATATTTCCAGTCGTACCAATAAAAACATAACCTCACCCTAGCCTCTCCTCTAAGCGTTGATCTTCAAGAAATTCTTCTACATCAGCAATGTCGCAATGTTTGCGCCATGCTGTTTTACTTTTCTTGGATATACGTTTCTTTTTCTTAAGAATAGTCATTTTTAATATTTATGCTTTACTGTTTAACACTTATATATCACATGGAAACGATACACAGAAAAGACTTACATCAATCACGTGTCATACTGACATATTTGAAATGTCAAACAGAACGAATGAGTTAGCACAGATAAAGAAATTTACAGTAGTGTTGATTATATTATTTGATAGATTATATTAGTTGATATTATTAGAGAAGTACTACAAAGTTATAATTACAATTAAAAGAACAAAATATTCATGATACTGGCAGTCACTCGAAACGCTAATTCAACATACCAACCGCTCCATGCAACACTCGATCGAAACTAACAACTAGGCTCTTCGCCTTGCTTTCGATAGCCGCAGCGGAGCCCAAAGGTGGGTCACTTTTCATAAAGTCGATTGAGCGGCCACGGTGGAAACCATATGGACGGTCATTAATCAGTCGGTGATCCTCTAGATAAAGGAAAAGCTGGCTATTTATAATGCCCTGCAGAATCACGGCGACAACAGCACCGGCACAGGTACTAGGATCATCAGAAGAGAAGGAAACCAGCCCTCAGGGATAAGTGAGTAAAATTTACGCATCCCATTCCAATCTAATGACTTGTAATGCTAAACGCGACGAGTTGAGTTGTTGTTTTACAACCACCGCGTTTATGCACACGACGTTCCATACCAGGCAATAGTCTAAAGACCCTAAAGGGCGTCATCTACGACCTGAAACTGTTTCGGATATGAATTCAGCATAAGGTCCAACAAGGAGAAATTGAGGTCGTTCACGTCCGGGTGTCGCGTAAGTATCTCAACCAATTGGGAGAATCCGTTCGAAAAAGTAAGGTTGAAAACAGCCCCTACGTGGCACATGGTGAACGGCACGAGATCCCTAGTGCATTGTGCGCATTATAACCGCCAACTATCAACGTTAGGTGTTATATGAGAGCATATCGTCTTTAGTCAATTGCATGTGCTCCATAAGCCGATGCGATTATTTTCAATTAGTAAAATTACGCGATTTGTTAATCTGTTGCCAGAACAAAATGGCGGGAGATTCCTGGTGTGGTCTGCACAAGTCCATGCCATGAGCGTGAGCTTGAATTTTGAACAATTTTGAACACGATATTATAGAACACGGCAAATATTATAGATCATGGCATCCATATAGATCTCTCACTATTTTGTGACGTCGAGTGATGACATGAAATAATAAACAACGTACCAAACATCCTGGTACGGTTGCCACCAGTTAATTTGTTAAAATTATTTATGCTGGTTGAAGACAAAAAACGTTCAACAAAGTATATGATCCAGAGTGAATAAGCGGATATAATTTTTAAAAAGGCATAACAAGTGAATGTTTTGTGATTTATAGACAAAAAAAATGGATTTTCTGGTTCAAAAAACACGAAATTCTTAGGTGCTGTATATTACTCGGCTACACTCAATTACAATATGAATAAAAACTTGAAACGGAAAATATATAGATAAAATATTATTTTAAGGTTAAGATTTTTCATCTTAGCGATGAATTGTTAGAAAAAGTAACGTCATTTTGGTTTTATTGAGCGTTGGTGACGTAATGCGATCTAATTCTCTAACTTCGCTATTTGTGCTGAATTGTATAGCTTTATTCACTTTTTCCATATTCTTGGAAAGATAAAACTTGATTGTAGTAACAAAAAAATTAAAATTCAATGCACACCATTATTAAAATGACAACATTATCAAATTTAAAATGTAATCTTTGCCTCATACATCAATCTTTACTTTGTTAAATTTTATTTTTTTGTAGCTTAAAGTTATGTTTTTTTATATTTTTTCATCTTTTTCATCTATAATCTTATTATTTTCGAATACCGCATTCATTTAAAATATAGCCATGTAGTTTTTTGGAGCTTCACGCATCTCAAGTTTTGTGAACCGCCCCGCCCGCGCCCGTTTTGCGTAACATTTCATGTTCTATCTCTATGTAGAGATGCTAGGTGCCAAATTTCAAATCGAAAGTACCTTATTAAATTTGATTCCCTTTACAGTGTCATTTTTTGCGTTATAGCCATATGTTTTATTAAGTAAATGTAACAGACAGACAACAAAATAATACTATAGAAGTTTCTTTTTTTATTAAGAGGTAAGAAATCCTAAAAGCAACCTCTGTTGATCCAACCAACCAAAAATTCAACATTAAAATATTTATTTCAATTCCTTCCTGGCCTGTTCCTGAGTAATCCAGGATCTCGCAATTTCAACAAAAACCAGGAAGCTACCAAAAGAAGTAATTTCAAAAGTATTTTTATAATTTCTTTATTCATTTAAGAAGAGACGAATCACTCTGCGATTTTACAAGTTTATACATATCATTTTATCTGCTAAGATTAACGTTGCGCTTTGTTTTATGCATAATAAATATTTGATTTGAACCTGCGACCACCACTTGGAAATATTAAAAAAAATTGTAATAAGCAGTGTTCAATACGACAAATATCATTCAATAATTAAATAAAATACACTAAAAAGAAATCTACTAATAGTACCGTTTGAAATTAAAACACATTTTGTTTTAATTCCAAACGGTACTCTCCGTAAACAAGGGTGGTATATTTTTTTTATGGAAAAGGACAAGGCAAACGAGCGTTCAGATCACCAGAGGAGCTACAGGTGTGTTGACGGCCTTTAAGGTAGACGCGCTTTTTAAAGGTACCCATGTCATATCGACCTGGAAACACCGCCGTGGGTAGGAAATTCCACAGTTCAGTGGCGCGTGGAAGGAAGTTCCTATGAAATCGTACAGTAGTGGAGTGCCACGTATCCAGGTGGAGTGGATGATATTTGAGCTTGTGACGTACTGTATGTAGAGAGAATCTAATATCATTTCGACATTCTGTTCTCCACTTTCCTGCTGAATTCGAGAAATTGCGTGTTGGGTGGCGTAACTTAACATCGCACTGTGTTTAAGTCTCAACTCATACATGGAGTTGAGAAAGAAAAAATAAAAGAGAAAATAAAATTTAGCTCTAGTTTGCACCCATATCTAGATTGCACCCATAGGCATCCCGTTAACAGTAAGACGCAGTCCTATTTCGTCACTATGGCCTTTTACTTCATTGCTCTATATTGTTTAAGAAAATTAATTCTAGCCTGCTGAGTGCGAGCTTTTGTAAAGCTGATAAAATATATCTACAGATCATTATACACTAGATAAAAATTAAAGGGCCCCTGAAGGGCCTTATAGAGGTTGACGACAGCGGAAGAAGGGAAAGCTCGCCTTGCATACCTTGAACCTTAGACTGACCGTGACCGTTGCGTTAACCGCTTAACTCTATCGCTCTGAAAATAAGCGTGCTATTAAAAAAAATATGTAAAAAAGCTAGTTTGCAACTTCATAATAGTAATGATTTTGACAATTTGAATGACGTTGTCTGGATATAAAATTGGCATATTAAATGATCAAACAACTGAAAATGTAAGCTCAAATATTATAAATAATTATAATTAAAGTGATATAGTAATAAATTCTTTAAATTGAATGCTAAATAAAAAAGTACAGTCGTCGCCGGAAGTCGTGATGTAGGTGCACAATTGTGTGACTGTAACAGGTTGCGTGACAGGTTGTGAGTGCGATGTCCACTCAAGGAAATGATACATTTAATATTTTCATTCACTCACTCTGGTGTAGAAACGAAGGAGGAGTGATAGAGCTCAACGATTTTCTATATCTACAAGAGTTGGAAAATTATAATAATTTAAACATAATCGTTCTCGGAGATTCTCGGAGAATCGAACTCCCAACCCTCGCATTTACATTCACACGCTGTAGCACTGCACCACAGCGGCCTGCGTCACGGCCAAGAAAATAGATCGCAATTAAATCACGTGCTACATTGAGCAACCCGGCGCAGTTTATGAAACTGACGTTCCGTAAGTGCGGTTGCCGGTTCGATTCCTTAATCGCTGCATTGTATTTTATTTTTTTATTTTATCCAGTTCTCTATTAATATAAATTTCAAAAAATATTTGTTTATTTTACTCCTAACCAGCTATTTCTATTCATATCGCAAAATTGTGTATTTCGACGCTATGTAAGGTAACAAAATTAATAGGGTACTCCCGGATGATTTAGAATTATGAAATTTAAAACAAACTTAAAATGGGAGAAAAATTTGACTTTACAGCCGTTTGTTCAAGTGAGGTACCAGATGAAAGGGCTTTGGTTAAACTAAGCTTAAATTTCGGAAAAAGCTCGAGATCTCTTATTTTTCTAGGAAACCTTCGGTGAGCAAGCCTGACTCGCACTTCCGTTTTTTTATTTGTTAAAAACTATTTCCAAAACCTTCACGGTTTATCCTACATAAAGCAGAAAAAGCACAAACAACCTAAACTTAAAACAATTTATTTTCTCTCAACTTTCTGTGCAATTTGCGTGTTAAGCGGCGGAATTCAACGCCGTGCGTTGTCCACCAGAACGGTCCAGTTCATAACTTACAAAAAATGTCATCCATAGACGGGCCAAGGATGAATGTCTGATCTATAACAATTATAACGTTTTTATTATTAATTTATTTAAATTAAATATCATTTGATTGTTTAGACTTGCTTCGAGTACTATTTCTTACAGCGCCTGCGCGGCCAAGGTTGGGTCAACGCATACTTTCTCCAAATATAAATTGCCCACGTTCATAACATTATAGCATCGGACTGTAAATGCGATTATTGTGAGTTCGATTCCCATTCGGGACATGATCCCACGAATGGATTTCGATTATTTTTTCCTCTGCCTGATATTCGGAAAAATGCGAGAAGCTTTTTTGTATATACTTAGACCCTACAGCTTTCACGAAACAACAAGTTTAACGGTCACTAACGGACAATGGATGCCGATTTAGACATTTCTGTTGCACGATCCTCCTTTTTGACAATTTTTATTTCCCAATTGTAGCTGATTTATCGCACGATTTGATAATAATATTACTTTCAAGTTATTTAATAAGAATACTTCCTAGATTTTGCAATAGCTAACCATAACTTGTCTAAAAAATTCTTTTCTTATTTTAGGCATCGTGGTCATGATGACGCTGGTGATTGAACTGAAAATGTCTAGATTGTATAATATTATAAACATGAATATATATTTCTCGAATAGAAAGCCAACTGTGAGAGTGACCTATATTAACCTATAGGCCTGCTAACATAAAATGCATTTGTCAATTCTATAAATTTTACCACGACAGACACAAAGGGTTCAATTCCTACTTGAATCAAATATTAATTATTAACTAAATCAGCTTCACGCTGTATCCCGCACAAGGCAAGGTAAGCAGAGGGAAACTATTGTTAAAACACTCGGTTCTCCACTTTCTGCCGGATACTGGAGGCATTGCGTGTTGAGTGATAGAACTCAACGCCGTTCTTTGCCTTGACACCAGAGCGAAGAAATGAAAATAAATAATTTTTCACTTCTTAGAGTGAGGGTCGAACCCACAACCGTCGCGTTGCAGTCACACCACGGCTTCGATAGTCTAGTCTAATGAATTCTTTTTTTTTTATGTATCTGCTTCACAGTGTACACCGCATAGCTGGGAAGGCTGAGGTCTAGTCTCAACTAGTGTCAACTTTTGTGGGCGGCGGTGATCACTCACCATCAGGTGACCCGAACGCCCGTTTTCCTTGTCCTTTTCCATAAAAAAAAAAAACTAGCCGCTCCCAATTATCTACGGATTCAGAACACTTTCTGAAGCTTTTGAAATTTTAGACCAAATATAAATATATATGAATTAGATTATAGTGCAATTCTAAAATATTAATTATAAAATTTTTATAATCAATTATGAGGACATTTTTGATAACGTATTAGTTTCATAGCTATTTCTGTTTTATGAAATGCTGTATGCTTGCTATACTCGAATAACAAAATAGGAATAGGCAATTTAAAATGTTACGTTAAGCGCGGCGTTGAAATCCATCGCTCAACCGGTGATGGAATATGGCGTGACACTAGCTTCTCTTCTCCTCTCCGCCTGTCCTCTGTCCCCTCTCTCTTCGCGCTACTGCTGAGTGAAATAAAATCTAAAACTGAATATTAAGTTACGCAACAACTTATAACTAGACATGATGAAATGAAATCAATAAAATTACAGTTTCGTTATTTATTATTTTAAAAAATAAGTTTCTATAAATTAGAAAATGTCTTTGTTACATATTTGAACCATATTAGCTAATTCTAGGGGAACTGAAATGTATCAAGCTAGCTCTTGTCTTGAGACTTTAGAAATGATGACAAAAATAAAGCAATAAATGTTTAAATACTTTTCTAAAAAAAAATCAGCTTTACACTGTATCTCGTATATCGACAAAGGGAACCCGGTGTTAAGACACTCCGTTCCCCACTTTCCGCCGATTTTTAAAGGTGTTGAGTGACAAAACTCAATGCCCGTCATTTGCGTTAGTGCCAGAGCGAAGAAACGAAAATGATAATTAATTCTCCCGAGTGAGAATCGAACCCACTATTTCGCAGTAGAGATCGTCGTAACGCAGAGGGCGTTACGACGGTCCCTAAGCGTTTTCTAAATAAGTGTTTTTCTTGTGTTGAAGTGTGAAAGAACACTTTATAAATGTAAAAAATATATTTATTAAATATTATTCAGCATTCTCATACTAAATTATAATTCTGCGCAATTATCATTAGTTAGTAAAAATATTTATAAAGAATTTAATACAGAACCAAGTTGTTTAACTTCACACTGTATACTGCACATAGCAAAGAGGCAGAGGAGAGAGAGATAGAGTGTTAAAACACTCCGTTCCCTTGGGAAAGTAATACCAATTAGTAACTATCTGTATCTATATATTATACTCGTGTACTATACTCGGGTACTCGTGTTATACATATTATTATGCGCTTTAACTGTTCATTAACTGTTTGTTTGTGTAATCTTCGGTTTAAAATCATCATAACTTTAACGTTTCCTACGTTCGGTAATGTAAATTATTATATAGGAACAAGATTTTCTCACTATTCATTACAAATCTACGTATCTCGTATATTTGCTTATTAAAGTATAGAAATGTATTCATTTAATGTCAAAACTTGTTAATAAAATAAAGTAAATGATACTTATAATATACATATTGTTAAATAACGATTATGCATTTTCCCTATAGAGGGATATATATGCGGTGGAGTTTACCCTATGACCCCATTGAGCACTCGACTCTCTCTCTATCTCTCTGAGTGTAGAGAGTAGAAATGTAGGTACATAAGGACCTGCAATACAAATCGGCGGTGAGTTTCGCCACTACTCAATGTCTATAGTTCAGGCAGAAAGTGGAAGAAGAAGCGATTTCCTTTTGCCTACCCTGCTCATTCACGCAGTATAAATAAAATAAAAATGTTAATAATCCCAAGTAATGTATGTGAGTAAGACATCGTATATTAAAGTGTCTCTAAACAAACGAAAGCGGAGTGACTTGGCACTAAATTATCTCTGTAACACGAGATAAATTAATATTCGCCACAAATTCATTTCTGACATCACCAAAAAGATTAAACACACAAATGTAACGGCAAGTAATTTTCGTCTGTTTGTAATTACAACAATATCTATCAAATGATATAATTTTGCGTCACTTTGCACCCTTGGTACACTATTAGTGCTGATACAACATTTAAATTATTTTCTTTATATATATATATATAAGTATAATAGGTAGAAAATTGAATTGGAATATTTAAATAAATATAGGTATGTCTTTTTAATTATTGAACATTCTTTTATAACATAGTCCAAAGAAAAGAAGTGGGTCAAATCGATCAGTTATCACCATAACGAAACAAATTATAAATTATAATAAGCTATTTACATCACTCGCATTGTGGATTTGGGATTTTCAAAGGCGCAAAAATAAATAACGCAAAAATATCGTGATTCAAAAAAACAATGCAGCTCTTGGAACTTATCTAACAGTGGACGGTTGCAGGTGAACATTCTCTATAAATAAGAATGCTCTCAGTCAGCCAGCACATTGCCTCACTCCTCGAGCCAGGGGCACTTCGGACCCCAACACCAAATAAACTATTATTCTGTGAAAGTTTTGGAAGGTATACAGTGTTCTTTTGGTGATTTTTTATTCCTTTTTTTTCCAGTAAAATAGATTTTTTTAATGAAAAAATAGTGTTAATAATCAGAAATTGTGTTTTCAGTTCAACTGGAAATGAAGTCGTTCACGGTTTTGTTGTGCGTTGGTGAGTATTTAAGTTTGTATTTAAATAATAAAATTTAATATTATTATATATTTAGTAATTGTATAATTATTTCAAATTATACATATTTTATATATTTTTCATAAATAATATAATTTAGTAAATTTCGTTATTTTAAATAGAGATAGAAAAAAACTACAAATATAAAATAATTTTATATCATTGTATATAAAAAAATAATCCCAATTCATCAGGATTAACAGTCGGGACTCATTTAAGCATTACTACTATTAATTATTTACTATTAATTCTAACGGACCAGAGTCATATTGTGTGATCAGTTTAGCTTTTTATTACATTTTTATATAAAAAATAAAGTATATGATTAGTATTTTTATAAAAAGAAATAGATACTTTATAATGTTACATTAAGCGCGGCGTTGAATTCCGCCGCTACATTGGTAATGGACAACGGAGTGACTGTAGGGCCCGTGTTTATTAACCGCGTTCAACTATCGGTCTGCAGTGAGTGGAAGTTATAATCTAGACGTGTCAAAATTAATTCGATAGAATTTACAGTTTAAACATTGATTAATTATAAAAAAAAATAGTTTCTACAAATAAGAAAATGTATTTCTTATGAACGTTATTGGCTAATTCTAAAAGTGACTAAAATAAACCTATATTTTGAAATAATGAAAAAAGCTGATACGATCTAGTTAACTAACTAGTCAGATTATGTGTCCCACATAAGAAACATTCGTTTCTATAATTTTATAAAGAATCATTTATTAGCTTGACGCTGTATCTCGCACAGAGATGGGTAGACTAAGGGGACCTGGGCACTCGTGTTATGACTCTACACTCCCATTGGGACTCTTCCGTTCTTTAGTAATTTTTAATATAAATTAAATAAACTACAAATTATAATAAACGTATTATTAAATTTAGTTATCTTGATATATTTATATGTTTTCTCAAACATTTAAAAATAATTTTAAAAAAACATAAAACCCGACTAAAAAGAAAAAAACAAATCGAATAATTCAATAAGATTAACAATCGGATCCATTTAAATTTTATGGTTCTCGAAGTATTTTAGGTCCCGACTGTTAATTCTAATGAACTAGACTTATATGAATGTACGTTCAATTTTGCTTTTCACTACATTTTTATTCAAAAAAGGAGAATATATATTATTGGTATATTTGTAAAAGAATAGGTTGCGGTTTGTTTATATAATGTTATTTAATACGACTTTCTCACACATGTCAGAACGTCGGAAGGATAAAGTTACCTTTGAACTTGTATTGAAAGGTTACCTCAAGAAAACCAATACTTTGTGTTTAATATATTTAGAGAAAATTTCTCTATAGTGGTAGTTACTGTGTAGTGGTATATTACTGTTACCATTCTTCCATTCAGCCATTTCAACGTTATTGCCTATTAGTGACAAATTTAAGAACTCACTTTGCTGAATTTGATCTTTATAAAGTAATTGGAGGAAGTAGTGGCGCTGCTGCACTGTTGTGTGTTCCATCCCCACTTGAAGAAGAGCGGCGTTGAGTTCCGCCACTCAACACGCAATGCCTCCAAAATTCAGCGGAAAGACGGGGAACGGAGTGTCTTAACACTAGGTTCCCTCTGTCTATCATGTAATGTGCGGGATACAGCGTGAAGCTGATTTTTAAAATTTTTTTTGTATAAAGTTTCATTTAGCAACTTCAGGTGTTGATACGTTATTTTCTTTCAAAATGGACATTCTGTATATTCGATAACGAGACAAAAAAGCTTAACGAGGCAAAATTGAGACTCGATATGGAATATTTTCGTTATATTACAACACTAAATCATACTGTGAGCGATATAATAATTAATTAAATAATTTCATAGATTATTAACTATAACTAATATATTAAGAGTAAATAATTTTATTACTGTTATATAAATGTAATAGAAAAATATTGTCTAACACCTTCACTAGGCAGTATCTTTATAGATTACTGTAGTGTTGTTAATTGTTATAATCGTAATTTAATAATACTGATATAAAAAAAAACAATTTTATATCGTTCATATCCTCACGCTCTATCCCGCATATCTCTGCGAAGGTAGAAGAAATCTAGTGTTAAGACACTTCGTTCCCTACACAAAATTTTCCAGACATTTAATGTTTAGCGGTTTACCTCAAGTCACTTTGTCTTGTTACCAGAGCGACGGTATAAAAATAACTGATTCCCTGATGTGAAAATCGGACATACAACCGTCGCGTTTTCAATAAATTTTCTTAAGTTTAATAAAGTATTTTTATTTATTTCAATGAAATTACTTATATTTTAAGCTTTTTCAAGTCTTAGGTTTAAACTACAAACTTAGTACATTCATACAAGAACTTTCATTCAAATAAATCAATATATAATATGAACTAGTTAATTTAGTTAGAAAAATGTGAGTCACGCGAATTACGCGCCTATCAGTGAAATGGAGCGAAACAATTCATTCATAAGTGTTATCTAAGACGGTCGGAACTGCGTGTGCACTTCCGAATCACTGCGTTACCGACGTCACGGTACACTAGGTCGGATGATATATGTACCATATAAATACTAATAAGTATTGTCTAAACATGCCTTTAATTATTTTTTTAAGTTCTGCCACTCAACACGCAATACCTCCAGAATTCGGCAGAAAGTGGGGGCAGGAGTGTCTTAACACCGAGGTTCCCTCTGCCTACCCTGATGTGTGCGAGATACAGCGTGAAGCTGTAAAAAAATTAATTTAATTATTTCAATTGTTATTTTTTTATATTATTGTCTTGAGATTTTTAAAACAATGTAACTTTGTAAGGTCAGGTTCGTTTTATGACCAGAATCATTATAAAAATAACTTACCAAACAGAAAGAAATGAGTTCTAGGCTGATATATGGAGAGTCCCTAATTATATCTGTCACAAAACTAAAGAAAAATGTATGTCTATCAAATATTTAAAAAAATGTTTCTTTCTCAGGGACGCTCGCCTTCGTCTCGTCAGCACCGATCAACCAACAAAACTCCCAACAGAGAGCCGAATACAACTACGACTACGATGGCTCAAAATCAAATCAGGCAAGAGAACCAGCTGAATCCGCCAGTCATTACGACGCCTACATCCAAGACGTGCAGGCCGCTGCCACCGGAGGAAACTCTGCTAAAAAAGGTTTCAGTCGGGGCAGTGGATTGAGAACAATAGCTGTCGGATCAGCTAATCAAGCTAAAACCGCTCTTGGCAACCAGCAAGCTGCAGCTTATCAGGCAGCGTATGTAGCTAAGAATACTTTGGCACAGTCGGCAGCTCAGGCCAGTGCGACCGCACAAGCAGCGCTCGCAGGCAAACAGGTTATCTTATCAGGTTTGGAACAACAAGTGCGGGACGCGAAGGTCGGTCTGCAAGGAGAGGAGATGCAGCTGCAACAAGCTAAGCGGTCTGCTCAAGCTGCTGCCCAGTCCGCCCAACAAGCTATGCACCAGGTACGCCAATAATTAGAAAAGAACTAATAATTATAAAAAAAGAATTTGAATTTGCTCTTTTCGCAATCCATTGGAGACGGATGTGGTAAGGTATATTGCTGGTGACAGGGTTAACGGAGCCTTAGTTGCATTGATGAGACGACGAAACGTCATCACAGCTGCGCGTTTGTCCGTACAATATGTAGTTTTGGTTATCCGGCAGCGACATGTGGGTATTACAGAAGGAGAATAAAAGAAAGATGAATACTGTGGAGATGCGATCTCTTCGTAGGATATGCGAAGTCAGCTTAGCTGATCGAATTCGTAGTGAGATAAACAGAAGTGTAGGTCCTAGTGAGGATGTCACGGTGAGAATGAAAAAGAACGTACTCAGCTGGATTGGGCACGTCGATCGAATGTGTGAACGAAAGAATGGCAAAAATGATTTATGATGGAAAAGTGAGCGTTAAGAGAGGTAGGGGGATACCTCCGTTGGCCTTCGAAAACAGTATCAAAGATACTGGAGTATGGTCACGTAAAAAGCATGAGGACCCTCCGGAGGGCATGTATGAAGAGGTTGATGACAGTGGACGAGGCGAAAAAGGTAGAGACCGTAGTTTGGCGCTCCGGTCTCTCTGACTACCCCGCTAGGGACAAAGCGTGAAGCTGTGTGAGTGGAATCCATTGTTAGTTACCATCATATGCCTTTTTTAGTAATTGAATTGGTTATATTTCAATAATTCATATTAATTTCTTTCATGTTTATATTGTTTGTATGTTCACGCATCAGAACACGATATAATTGCTACAAGAAATGTAACTTTGAATAAACATAAGATACACTTCCAGTGTAGTGCCGTGGAAATTAGTCTAACTGGAGAGCATAATAGTTGTGCGTTCAATTCATATACTTTCTTTTTTTTTAATATAGTTTAATGCACTAGTTCTGATAAGAAGTTTTTATTCTCTTAGGTTCTGAATGACTTTAGCACTCAAAAGTCACCTATAATTTCACGTATAAGTATGAAATAGTAATGTAATAATTGTATAAAAACAGGTTTAAATCGCTATAAATCTGCCAATTCACCAATTTCTTCTAAAGTTGGTGGATTCTTATAATTTTTATTTAGACAATATTTAAAAAATAACACAAGAATCATAACATTACATATGTAGTCTAATAAACACATTACCCTTCACTTTGCATCGCGCAGTTAGTTAAAAATAAATTACAACTAACTCACAAAACTTTTATAACAATAAATAAATGTAAAACCGTAGTTAGATCTGAAACTCGTTGCGTAGAACGTAAAACGTACAATCTGAACGTAAAATGAAGCAAATATCGAAAGGCATCGATTAATTTACGTAAGTGTTGCCCCGATTCCGGTATTAAATCTGTTTTCCATAATAAACAGCGTTGTGGTTGTTATGTAAATTGATAAGTAAATGGATTTGTGTAATTTATTAGCGAATAACATACAGTATACAGCAAATAATTAGGAATCCCTTATCACACCGGTCATTAGTTTTACTAATTCCAATCAATCAATCAGTCAGCTTCACGCTGTATCCAGGCAGAGGAACCTAGTGTTAAGACACGAATAATCGAAACTGAAGAAACATTTAGGAATATATTCATAGAGTACGTACTTATTTAAATCTCTAAATTAAAAAAAAAACTATTATTATTAAACTTTTAATTCTAACATTAATAACCAAGTTTTGCTAAAAATCTGTCTTATTATAATATAAAAACCTTTGTAATGATTCAAAAAAACCATTTCAATTTCATAGCGTCGATTGCATCTGGTCGTTGCAGAGATGCAAAAAATCTTGAATTATTTGCGACACAGTATCGCAAGCGTTGCTCAAACTTCGTCAAATAAAAGAGTTTGATTTAAATTAAAATTATGAGGGCGTAGTAGTGCAGTGACACAGCTGTAAAGCCGGCCATCGTGGGTTCGATATCCACGCGGTGATGTGGAGTACCGCTACTCAAAACGCAATATTTCTAATTAAGCTTACAGAACGTGTGTCTTAGCATTGGTGTTTGCCTTGCCTGACATATGCGTGATGTAGTGTGAAGCTAAAAATGTTAGGAGGATTCGTTGATGCCTCCGTCTTTAAGTAATATATTTTTTATAAATAACCTCCCGGAACCAAGTAAGGCCCTATAAGCGGGCTCCTTTATTATATTTTCCATGTGAAAGCCACAAATACTACTGGTAAAAAAATGCCGAAAATTGAGCTTTACTGGTTATTATACTTTACAGTATACGTATTTGTGGCCGTCATAGCGCAGTGTCACAGCATCTGGCACTACACGCGACAGATGTGTGTTTGATTTCCTCTCGAGGGAATGAACTATTCCATTTCCTTGTTCTGGTAGCAGCTGCGTTGAGTTCCGCCACTCAAAAAGGAATGTCTCGAATACGATTACACGTCGAAAGCAGAGTGCCGTTTCAGCCGCTTTTGTACCATCTTATATGAAAAGTAGAATATAAAAGAATATTTTAAACGGTTCATAACATATAAATTTGTAATTTAGTGGATTTGAACCTACTTCTTAATAATAAGGCACGTAAAAACAGTACCATTGCGTCATAATATAAAAATTATATATTTTTTTATTATTTAGTTCAGCACTACAATATAATAAAAATATTTTCTTATAATACCTATTATAAGAAAATATTATTCACATTAAAATAAAATTTCACTCAGATCTAAGGTGATAAACGAGTGTTATTATTATAAATCAGCTTTACGCTATATCCCGCACATAGCAGGGTTAGGTCTACCTAGTGTTAAGACACTCCATTTCCCACTATATATTACAATATGTACTTAGTTACACATTTATTTTAGTTAGACATTACACAATTTACATTAGATATATAAATTATCAATAACTAATAATTTCTTCATATTAAATACAAAGATATATAGCTCGGTAGAGTTCAGTCGATTCCTATTGATGTAATGTCACGCTCCAATAAACGTGACACAGAAACAAATTTGACACGTTTTTAATTATATCTTTCAATAGATTATTTAGAATTTACTTTTCAATGGAATTATCATTTAAATAAGGATAAGGTTATTATTATATAGTTTTTGTAAGTATATTATTTTTTGTGTTGCTTAATCTGTGTCTACACGCTTTTTGGTTCGGACTTTTGTATAGAATTGTGTTTTTTTTTGTGTTTGATTGTTAAAGCGTTACGATAGTCGATAGTCGGTGTTCAAAAATAGCGTTTTTGATACTTTTTATGTGTGATCTAATAATAAATGTACATTATTAACGATTGTGAGATAAATATTAGTATATTTATATTATCAGCTTATTTGGCAGGTCTCTACACGACGGTTATATATCCTAACAATGAGAATAGTTATCTTGATATTGCCACTCTATATTTGAGAAAATGTTGATTTCTGCTAGTTTCTCACTGTATCACGCATGTAGCAGGAAGAGGAAATTAGACTTCAAGACACTCAGTACCCCATGTATCGCTGAGAGCCTGACCGTTATATTGCGTGTCTACTGACTGATCTCAACGACCCGCTTGGTCCTATTATTCGAAGCGAGAAAATAGAAATATTTAATTGTGCAGTGAGATTAGTTTTTATACTGTAGTTTGGATCCACGACTAATCTAGATTAATTATAGCAAATTAAAATTAAATGCTTTAAAATAAAAATGATACGTGTCAAACAAAAATGAAATTGATTGTGATGCAAAATATTTTAACAAGTAGTTACTTGTTATAATAAGTTAAACGCAAAAGTTTTTGAGTTTAACTTATTACATGTATTTCTGTCTGTAAATTTATAAATTACATTAAGTAATCTAGAACTAGATCAGAGTGTCCAATTATAGTTACAAAAAAATTTTATTAGAACAACCCAATATTTTGACTGTAGTGGAAAAATATTTTGACTTCATTTTCCAGTTTCTGTAAAAAATTCTAGACATTGCGTGTTGCGTAGTGTAACTGGAGGTAGCGTGAGTGGAGATCGAATCCATAACCGTCACGATTAAAGCCAGAGACTGTCCCATTACGCCTTTTTTATAAAAAAAAATGTTCTTTTCATCAACAATTTCTTTATTAACCTTAGGTCAACGTAATTCAAGCTGCCTTAAACGCCGCCCAAGCTACATCAGAAAACGCAAATGAAGCTGCCTCCCAAGCAGCCGGAGAGTTGGGCGCCCAGACCGCCATGGTGGGCGCGGCCAGGCAGAGACTGCAGACACTGCAGGAACAGTTGAAGGGAGTAAGGATTGATTTCGAGGCTACCCAAGCTGCTGCTAGGAAAGCTCAGGTATGAGTTCATCAATGATATTTTTTAAAAAATTGTGGAGTAAATGCTGAAAGATTTTTAAAGTATGGTCATAAGAAGTAGTGGTCAAACACATGATGCAAAAAAAATGAAACATTTTAAGTAATTCTAAGCAGTTTCAATTTCTTAAAATAAGATGTCCCTCCTTAGAATTTTTGAATATTTGCCGAGATATCAAGTTTATATTTTAAACTTTATACAAGTTTAAGACTAATAATATGTCCATGTTACAAAAGTCATACAAAATATGATGTTCCATCCACCAGGCCGCCGCCCAGCAAGCTCAAGCGAACGCCGCAGAAGCCGCCGCTAAGGCCGCAGCTGCTGGCCTCGCAGCCAACAAGCCCCAGGACGCCTCTCACGAAGGTACTCAATACGAAGAGTATAAAGCCGCGCCAGAACAACAACAAGAGTACTACCAGTCGGAATACCAAAATTAGTAACATAAGCTTTCAGATACGCTCGCCGTCGGTTGCTAACAAAAAATAAAAAAAAAATAATTGGTTTTTAGACATTTTGTTAAATTTTTAGACATTCTGGAAGTCTTAAAAATATTTTTTTAAAATTTTACTTTGGATTATAAATTGATAATTAAGTTTGAGTGTCGAAAATAACATTCATAAGAAATATTATTCTTATAGGACCGATGGTGTAAGTGTAGCGTATGTACGTAAATCAATGTATTTGTTGCTATTGGAAAAATATTTTAATTTTTTTCCTATTTATATTAATTTAAATGATTGTTTCTCTTCTTTTCACTTCTTTATTATTGTTCTCTAGCTCCCACTCTTCCTCTACTTCCAGTATCAACAAATATTATGTAAATAGTTATAATAGTCTCGCATTAGGATTATTTGTGATATATTTTTTTACATGATTTTTTTACGATTTTAAGTAATATTTATAAAAAAGCTCACTTCACTCATTTTTGTTGTCAAACAAAAATTAAATAAACACCTAACTAACGATAAGTGCGATGTCTCAAAATAAGTTAATATGGAACGAGAATTATTTAATAAATTTATTTTTTGATAAATATTGTTATTTTTCTATGACTCGACTCGTAACTTGACTTCTGACTCGACATCTCACTTATTTTGACTGACTCTCACCTAGTAGTAAAGTCTACGCAATAAAATAGTAGTAGTGGTACTGCATGCTTGCTTTAATTTTTCAACACCTATTCGAATCTTTTACATCACCTACAAAAATCTACTGCATTTCGACTTCTTTTTTAAAATGAGAACACTTTTTTTTTTTATTTTGGGCAAAAATTTATCCTATTTACTTCAACACCAATCTGATCTTCCATCTCTTCCAAGTCACACCCTTTCTTAGTAAATTCCTAAAGTCTCCCTGGTTTCAGAATTCGGTGTAATCCAGCCTCAAGAGAGTATTCAATTGCAAAATTTATATGAAAATCCAGAAGCCGCGGTACAAAGTGACCCGATCCCCTCGATAAATGAACTCCCTCTGTCCACATACTCCCCGCCATTTTCCTATCCTAAAGCTACCTCCCAAATTGAATATCATGTAGTCAAAAGTAAACCCATTAAAATAGCCAAAAGCAAACTATCCCCCTTTTTGACCTCAGAGGTGAAGAGAAACTTCCCCATGTTCGGCAACAATGGGTACGTTTTAGGTCCTCAGAGTCAATTTGGGCACAAGTATTAAGACAACCAGCTGTGGAAGGTGGGCCATTCGTTATGTATTTTTAGTGCAATGCTTTGAAATTTTATAATTATATATGTGCAGTTGTGCATTGCAGTTCTTTTAGAACAAACAAAACTCACAAGCAAGGAATTCCCAAATATTAGAAAGATGAATCGAGCATACTTAAAATTGTTATTGAAACGTTAATTAAATACAACTGTGCTATATTTAATTATAGATTACCAATTAAAATGCACAAATTCTAAATTTGAATTGATTAAACCATATGAAAACCTAAAATTTATGAATAAATCAATAGTTATGAATACAAAAAATAATAGTTTTGCACACTTGTAAAAGGTAGAAGAGATTTTCGAATATTTATCTCTACTTATTGCTATTATTTTCTCTTCATAGTATAGTCTAAGAATGTCCAGATGCCAAACATTTAATTACAGACATTAGAGAAGAATTGGTAGATAATGGTGATGAAGAAGAAGAAGAAGAAGAAGAGGAAGAAGATGAGGAAGAAGAAGTTTGTGAAGAATAGTTCATCCACCGTCTAATTAGTATAATGCCATTGACTGAATTTTGACTATTATCATAATCATAAAAGTTAACGGAATATAAAAACTAGCGGTTGCACAAATTAATTAATATTGAATAGTTTCTGTAATGGTGTTGCCAAGTTCAAATTGTTTTTGTTGAAACACTTTTTTATTTATTAATTTATTTAATGCTTTTTGTTGTGTCCTTAAGTTTTTGCGCTTAATAATTAAAATTTGGAATTTTACAATTTACAAGTTTTCAACATTTTTTATTATATATTACTTCATATTAATCGATTATGAAATTCATGACATTTTATGGATTCGAAAAGCATTGAGTATTTAAATAAACTATTATCGTATTAATTGATTTAAGCAAAAACACATAGACAATAAACTGTTACTCTTTTAGAATTAATTTTGTTATCTAATTTTAGATATTAATATTATATAATTAATATAAGGAGAAGAATGTAGATTTATAGAGTGTACAGATAAGGGGCATTTTATTTAAATGAAAGAAAAAAGGGGTTCTTATAGGATAATTTTGTTGTCTTTTTATCCGTCTGTGAATACCATTTATCTCACGATCGCGTGTATACATCAAATTAATATTTATATCAGTCCCCTAAAGCACAGAATAAAAATAATTTTCTAAGTGAACCCAACCAAAAGATTCGAGCATTTATGCATCTTTATTGTTGCATTTTGTATGAAATTCCATGTGCCACGTCAAAACTTTGAGAGTAGATCCGGTGGATCTTAGGTATTGAAATTTGGCACGAAACCAGAAATTATATTATCAATAAAGAAAACGTTTTGAAAGATGAAAATTAGTAGATGTTTCATTAAAAAATAAGTGAACAAACGCCCAAGCAAACTCAAATTTGTCAATTTTATTTACCGATTAATAAAAAAGTGTAGAGCATTTCCAAAATAGGAATATATAACTGAAAAAAAAACCATTATGTATATCCAAACTTATATTTATAGTTAATTTCATTCAAAACGGGCATATACGCCCGCAAACTTAAGTTTGTCCACTTGTATATGTTGTACGTCACGTTGGCCTGCAAACCTGAAATTAATAAGGAACCTTCGGTAGGCGAGTCCGACTTGCACTTGGCCGATTTTTTTATATTTCTCAAGCAGAACCTAATGATAGCTCATTCTGTTGGTCAGTTGGCTTGACTTCCAAAACGAAAGATAATAACGATATTCCTCGTTACGTACCAAATGAAACATTTTAAACTTAAGATGATTATTTTTACACTTAATAATGTCCATATCAAACTGTATAGAATTCATATATAGTATTATTATTATATTATATATTATTTATTTACGACTAAAAAGTGTGTACAAATCACATAACAAAAAATATTTTTCATATTAGGTTCATAAATTTTTCATTTTACATAAAATTTGTGAAATTATGTATAAAAGTTGCCTGGGTTACTCGTTAATCTGATATATTGTACATATTCCTACGATTGATTTTTTAAAATATTGTTTGATAGTAATTTTTGATAGATTTTTTATTAAGCATCAAACTTTGTATTCATTAATTTTATCTTTCACTTTTCTATTATAGTTATAGTAATTAGTCGTTGAAATTTAGTCGTTTTAGAAAAATGTATCTTCGTCGTGTCGTGTCGTCTTTAGTCTAGAGCAACGATAAGTGATTCATATATTGCTTCTATTGATTTTTTCATTATTTCTAAATATTTTTTCTCAAAGACATGATTAAAGAGAGCCAAATATAAGTTTTGCTAATGTACATATTTATGATAATTTTTAGTTTTTTATGACTTTCAATTTTATTTTGACATTTGTTAAGGATCATACATCCCAGTGATCAAAAATTAGAAAAAACAGCTTACAACTTACTTACAGCTTAAACATATTTTTTGTAGACTTCTTTTCTGTAGTTCCCCAGACTGACACCACCAATCATATATATCTTTTATCATTCTGGTGTAAGTTAAAAATCCATTTATATACAAATGGAGATTAAAAATGCTAAAGAAGTTTTTAAACATTTATTCACACATTAAATATAACAATATCTAACATCAATAGACAATTATTATAATAAAATATACAAAGAAACATAAATAATATGTAATATATAGAATACGAATATAGAATTTATATGAAATTAATATATCTTCTGCGTATTGTAAGTGTCTAGAAATTAAATGTTTATTAATTGATTAAATTTATTTATTTTTTTGGTGTCATTCGGAATCAGGCGGTATGGCCGCGTCTACGCTGTTATATGCGGGTTAGAGCGAGAAACTTTTCAGAAATCGTTTTTTTGTGACCCAATTCTCAAGAAAACCTTATAATAATAATGAATAGTTCATTTATTGTAAAATTTTGTTTAATTATGATATCAATAATACGTAATACACTTAGTATTTTTACACACCTATCGGAGTTGAGGTCCGTAAGAAAATGGGAGACAGAATCTTATTAATGGGAAACAGAGTGTGTTAATACTAGGTTCCCTCTGCTTGCCTTGCTAAGTATGAAAAATCTTCTCAATTCTATTTTAATTTTGAATAATTATTATGTATTACATCTATACTAAAATTAAACACTGAAATTTGTTTGTTTGAGCGCACTAATCTCAGGAACTACTGGTTCGAATTGAAAACTTATTGTTGCGTATTTTATAGTAGTACTATGTAGTTATTTTGAATAAATCATTTATCATACATATTTTTTTTATCCCCACAGTGTTGCCCAATGTTGGCCACAGCTAATCTATATAAAATAAAATGAATGCGGTTGCATTTCCAACTGCGCCAACTTTGTGAGCAATCTGTATAAACGTCTATGCTCCCTTGCAGCGGCTAGTGACGCCAGTGATGTCGGTGACCCCAGTGACGTCGGCGACCCACTAGTGATGGGAGGAGAAGGTGTAGTCACTACTTCTGGTTTCATTTCTCTGCACGCTTCTAGACGCTGGGCCACATGGCGCGGCATCTGTGTAAAACAGGAGAGCTTTTTAAAAAGTTATTATTTAATGTGTAATAGTAAAATTCTTATATTTTACATTAAACATTTACATGGCTCAGAAATATTAAACTAGATCCACTAGTCTATCGCGATCCACTAGTGTAATCGCGATGGTCCTGGGATCGAAACCCACTCGAGGAGAATTATTTCCATATCCTCGTTAAGACAAAACGTGGCGTCAAGTTGCACCACTCAACACACGAAATCTAAAAAGTGGCTGAATGGAGTATCATAACAACTTTAATTGTGTCTAACATTCTTAGCCACATTGAAGGCAAGCGCGGCAAAATTCCAAATAAAAAATAGCAGCAAACACTATATTTATAATATTAATTTATAAAGTGAGTTTCACAAAAAGTATTATACAAAATATACGCGATTTTTCCGGTTAAAGAGTTTCGTCTAAAAGACTTACATTAAAAAGCGGTGAGTGCAATATTGGTGTCCATAAAGGCAGCAATTTGTTGAGCACCGTCGAATTACATTCCAACAAAGATTCTAGAAGGCTTAAGAAGTGAAGGTTCACCGTTTCTGCAAGCTAAAGAAATGAATTAATTGAACTAAATTATAGACAAATATTTTATCTTAACTTATTTAAAGTATGCAATAGGTAAAATTTTCATAATTATTTCTTGACTTAATTAATTAAATGATTGCTGATATACTCTTAAATAGGCACCAAGGAAATATACTCCGTCCATATTTCACATTCTCTCCGTCTCGATATTCCTATTCAAACTAAATTACTAAATAAAATAACTAACCAGCTTCGTACCATATGTCAGCTTTGCAAGTATATTTATTTGTTTGCACCAAAAATTAGAACACCAGATCTGATGAGTCTACTATAACTGAATAACAGAATAAAAATACACATTACCTTAGCAGCATAAGCTGTGACAGTGTAGGTACTAGTTGGACCAAAAATGCAACAGCAGGTCTGGTGAAGGTCGTTGTACACTCCTGCTGTAAGCAAATAACAGAACACTAACACTTACCAGCTTAGTAGCATGCGTAAGCTGTGTCAGGGTCGGCACGAGCTTGCACCAGAAGTGCAGCAGCAGATCTGGAGCAGCTCGTTGCGCGTACAACGTCCACAGCTGGCACAGCACGAAAGACGCACAGAGAGCGTTCATGCGCACCCCTGCGGGTGTACCGTCTTGTGTCTTGGATTCGGGTGTTTGGTCGATGTAGGATGACATTATTGTCTGTTGAATGGGGTTGTAATTATGTTAATAATTAAGTGAGAAGTTACATATTGTATATGTGTGTCTTTGTCAGCCTTTATACTGTTACGTCTCTTTTCGTTATAACAACAATTAAATATTTTATTTTCAAAATACTTGTAAATTTAATAATCTAATTTATGTTTTTTCAAATTTAGTTTTAGGGCTTCATCGCTGTATCCCGCACATCGCAAAATAGACAGAGACAACCTCAACTCAATACAATGCCTACCCTATATGCTATATGCGGTATATAGCAACACAAAAGACACGATAGTGGTAGTTTCACCTGCACAAGGTCAGTAAGGTGGCAGGTGGCGTCAAGGGGTACGGGCAGCTGCAGCGGGTGGTGACGAGCGTTGGCCAGCGCGCCCAGCACCACCCACGACACCTGGCGTACGCGACCCACGCATTCCGTTACGTCGCGTGACCTATTATTGAATATGATATATTAATGTCCAAAATTGTTTTTAAAATATTCAATATATTTTTCTTACTAACTGCTCTAGTTAAAGCTAGTTAAACCTGTAAATAATCCTTTTTACTTAAAAGTATTACTTTTATTAAATATAACTTTATATAAATAATTTCTGATTTCTGTGAACTAACCGTATCTTTAGTTTTTTTTTATACTTATCAAGCAAATATTTAGCAGAATTAAGCTTTTCATGGAACGTCTTTTTTGGGAATAGATGTCTATGTGCATTGATGAAACTAACATCAAAATACTAAGAATGTGAATTATATTTTATAGTTTGTAAACGAAAAATTCAAACAAATTTTATAAAGCTTGGTCGAATTATGAAAAACCTTTTCTTTTGTTTTTTTTTTAAATTACTATTACGTTAGAAGAAGAAATAAGAATTAAGTTAGAAGATTGTATTAATTAAGTCACAAGAATGTTGTAATAAGGACTAAGATATAAATATTTTGAAAAATATGTGATAAATAGTTCGAATAATCTAAGCGCTGGGTTATTGGATAAGCCTTAGCGGGTAGCGGGACGCTAAACTTTTCAATATAAATATAAAAATAAATAATAAGTGGTCGGTGACGTGCTATCTATTAGATCAGTCATCGCAGAAGAAATATTGCATATTTTTAGCGCGATTAACTCCAATGTAATATTTTCATCACCCGGGCAGTGTAGAAGACAACCAAGGCAGAGGATGTCTTGCGTGTTGTTTGGCTCTGTTCTGTTCTAGCGCCAGTTCCATGGCCACGTACTGGGCGATACCGCCTTTCACTATCGCGCCCAGCGTGTCCTCGTTGAGGCTGACGAGATTACGGTTTACTATTGATTTGGAGACTGATCCCTGTAAATAATGTTACTTTATAATTACTATATTATCTAAATTAATCATGAAAATATCATGATTTTTACATGAAAATTATTTTATTAGTTAACATTGAGTTCACAAAAAAATACTTATTTTTTCATGAACTACAAGTAATATTTTGAAATGATTAGTAGTAAAACTATTTTCATTATACAATATTATATCTTTCTACTCACAATAATGATTTTCACCAAAAATATTATAAGATGAATTATGATTAAAGTATATAACGAACTTTAAAATAAACGAAAATTACCTTAATCTTATTAAGCAGATGCGGATCATGCAGCAAATCGAGCATATCCGGCAAATGTGGCCTCATGCAATCCACAGGCGCCGCACCCAACTCCCCCGCACTCGCACCAGCACCCGCCAACAAATCAGCACATTTCGCCTCCAGCTGCGGCGGCAGTAGCAGCAGCACGCCGTGCCCCTGCAGTACGAACTGCAGCAGCACGAACAGGTTCTCGTCGGGCAGCGTCGACAGCGGTGTCTTGTTGCGCAGTGCGTGCAGTAACTCGTACACGAGCACGCGGCACAGCAGCAGCTTGTCGCGGTCGCGTGGGAAGGCGCGCGCGGCGGCGGCACACAGCTCTGTGGCGAGGCGCAGCGGCACGGGTGCGGCGCGGAGGGCGAGCGCAGCGAGCTCGGAGGCGGGTGGAAGGAGGGCGCGGTGGTGCGGCGCGGACGGGAGGCGCAGCGCGGCGGCGCAGAGGCGTAGAGCGGACGCGGGCTCGGGCGGCGCGTGCAGCGCGAGCGCACGCAGTAGCGTCTCGAGCGCGCTCAGCCACGCGCTGCACGCGCTGAGGGGCCCGAGGGCCTCGGGCGCGAGGCATTCGAGGTACATGGCCATGTTTCCCGCTATTACGCTCATTTGCTGTACGGGGGAAAACGTTCATGTTAGCTTGCTCTTTATCTTAATAGAACTGTTAACTGATTAAAATTACTAACATTGAATCCATTATAGCAAATTAAAGATATTTAATTACTGTAATAGTGTTGTAGGTACGTTATTACATTTTTTTAATATACTAAGAATTATTATTCATTTAAAACATTGACTTGAATATAGAAATGTAAAAAATCAAGCAAATACTATAAGTAGTAATTTTATTTTAGATTAAAATTATTACATCAATTGGCAAAGTCTTCTTAGAGTTGAGATGCTCCACTAGCAATTGCAATGGTCCACATGGATATAACTCGTTGAAATCCACAAATGCCTGCGCTATACTCTTAAAGAACATCTGACGCTGCTTCTCTGTATCATATAAATAACAAATAATCAACAACATTTAATAGAGTATAAAAATAATATGTAGTAAATCAGCTCCACGCTGTATCCCACACACAGCAGGGTAGGCAAAGGGAAGTAAAGTGAAAGTAAAATACTCTTTATTGTACACCAGAATTAAATATATAACATCACAACATTGGAAGAAATAAATGGCGGCCTTATTGCTAAATGAGCGATCTCTTCCAGGCAACCTTTGAGTAGAAAAGAGAATTATTGAAATGGGATAGGGTGTACATAGCAAATGAATACTTAAATATTGAACCATAATAGCATATAAACATACGTTTATAGGTATACAAACAAAACTATATTACCGGGAGTCCTCTGCAAAAATATCTGCAAGAACACATTGTTGGGCGCCAGCTGGTGCAGCACGCAGCGCAGGAACTGGTGCGCGACGCGCAGCGCACTGGCGGGCGGCGCGGGCGCGGGCGGTACGGGCTCGGCACGCTGCGCGAGGCGCGCCACGGCGCTCAGCACCGCGGGCAGCAGTGCGGCGGCAGGCGCGGGCGCGCGGCGCACGTGTGTGGCCAGCACAATCACGCTGAGGCCCACTTCCTCGTCGCTGTATTGTTCTTCTAGGCCGCCACATTCGCTGCCTGGATGTCATTATAAACAAATATTTTTTATTTCATTGTTTATTTTACTATCATATACATTTCTCAGATTCAGGAACTTGTCGATTACCGAAAAGGCAATTCTGCTGCAACGAAGAAAAGACAAACACACATTCTTGTCACAATATAAACTGTGAAATTTATCATTAAATAGAACAATAAATATTCAAAATAACGTTCAAGTATTGTTTTTATTCCACTTTTTATCTTTAAAATATTAGTGAACCGAATATAATGAAAAAATATAATGGACGTTGTCTCACAGTTACTATAAATTTCTTTAACTCCACATTTAAAATACACTCAAACAAATAGAATCTAGTAGCAAATCACGTCAAATGATTTCACAACTACTCTTTATAATGACAAAATATTTTACACCACTAAAAATTATACAATCATCTATATAAAAATAAGTGGCCAGTCGTGGCGCAAGGGCCCAATGTGTGTCTGTAAAGGCGACTAGTTGTGAGTTCGATCGCTCCGCTCGAGGAAATGAAATATTTATTTAAATTTATATTTCAATTTCTTCGCTCTGCTATTGAGGCAAAGCGCGGCGTTGAGTGCCGCCACTCAACATGCAGTGCTTCCAAAACTCTGCGAAAAGTGGAGAACGGAATCTCTTAACATCGAGTTCCCTCGGCCTATCCTGCTGTGAGCGGGATACAGCGTGAAGCAGATGTACATTAGTTAGAACACAACATACACCGATATCGTAAAGTAGCATCAGGGCGGTGGGGCGAGGGCTGAGCGTGCGCAGCGCGGCGGGCGGCGCGGCGCGTCCCGCCCCACCACGCGTGGCCACATTCTACAAATAAATAAATACAATTATAATTACATTTTATTGATATATATAATTTTATTTAGTAAATATATGTAATTTTATTTAGTAAATAATAGATTTAATGTGAAGTTTAAACGGATTTATATGGACTGAATATAAATATTGTACTTTTATTTTCGAATTAACATCATAAATGAATATAATAATATAGATACACTATTCTTTAAAGTTGTCATCAATTAAGCCTCACTGCCGTCTAACAGTGAGAACAATAAATTATTCCACTGTAAGAATTTCATTTAAAAGGTATAAAAACTGAAAATCGAAGACATTATTAACTGCTATATAAATTACCAGTAGATAGTGGTCTCACTGGTCGCGGCTGTGGCGGTGCTGGCGGTGGCGGTGGTATGTTTGGTGGCGACCCCAGCTGAGCTACTTGACGGGCGAGTTTTCTAGGAGACCTGGAAATATATTATTACATGGATTTAAGATATAATTTCTACATTTACAAAATTACGAACAAAATTTCTACTATATTTTTACTAGTAATTAATTATAATTATAGTCCTAAAACTTTACAACTTTATGACTAACGTTTATGGATCATACAAAATTCACATTACCTCTCCTTATCACCAGTATCATATCCATCAACAGAATGAGCCGAATGAACTACATTAGCCGGGCTCGTGGGGCTCACGGGGTTCACAAGACTGATGGGGTTCGTTGGGTTCACGGGGTTTGTGGGGTTAATAGGGTTAGAAGGACTGGGCGGTGGTCGCTGGTTTAATCTTCGTGGTCTCGGTGGTCCCTCTAGTTCACTAGAATCGGTGCGTTCGGTGGAGTCATCTGAAAACATGTCTTCTATTCTGTTCATTTCTATTGCTTTTTCTTAATTTTTTTGTGTATTATTAAAGATGTTGTATTGACTCAAGTTTATATTTTAAATTGTAGAAGGCAGTTGACTTAACATATCAGAATTTTATAGTGATAGTTTTGTGATAGTCCATGCAATTTTTGTTTCTTTGTTTTTTTTATATTATCGATCTCAGTAAATTAAGTTGACCATAAAGATTGTGTTTATGAGATATTTTACCTGTTTAATTATCTGTAATTAAAAGAATATTAAAAAAAAAAATATATAATTTTTGTACTCACCAGGAATATTGAGAGCCTCCCTCACTCTATCAACTAACGCGTTGAATACTGGGTATTGTTCTTTGTTCGGCTTCGGTCCAATGGGAAGAAGTCTGGAAGTAGATTATTCAATAATAAAGTAGTATAACATAAATTAATAGTATTATTTTATACATCTCAAAAATATTCATAAAAATAACAAAGTAGTGCGATAGGCATTTAAAGGAAAACAAATAATAGTTTAGAAACTACTTAGGTTTTATTCTTATTTTACGTTGAGCGTCCAATAGGTCTATAGTATAAGTTTGTTTGTCTGTTGTATAATACACGGTTGTGCAAGATTATCCAATTATTATGGGAAACCTTGTTTAAATTAAAATTATGTACAAATTTTACTTAATCCTAATATTAACAAATGCTTAGTTTGTGAAAATGGGTATTTGTTCCATTTTTACACGAAAATTACTTTACCAATATAGATTAAACTTTACAGGAATATAATACATAGACTACAATTCATGTAATCATTTTGTATAATTTGGCTGATATATAAGTTAATAAGTTTTAGCGGGCGTACACAAACAAATTAAAGCAACATTCCTAAGAATGTGATCTCTTACCGCTCCGGCGCCGGTGTTGGTATATGAAAAGTACCGTGGGGATAGTGTATACCGTGGTGCGTGGGGTGGGGAGTGGGCGTATTCCATGCTACTTCCATTTTGGATAACGGTGACTCTGGAGAAGCGTAGGCTACACCTAAGAGAAAAAAGGTTATATGGTATTATTTAATAAACGACTCGTCGACCGATTATTGAATTAAATAATAAAAAATACGCAATATGAGAAAATTTGATGGTAAAGTTAAACATTTTCTTATATAAAAATAATTTCTTTATCTACAGTAACTTCAGAGTGACCACGAGCGTACTAAGCTAGTCAATGTTTGCATGAATGAATTACTGTAGGGAATGTCTTACATTCGCTCGTTCCTTGCGGTATGGATTATATATATTATAAATACTTGGTACATACACTATTCACAAAAATAACATTTATAATATTTTTCGTAATTTAGGTTGAATACCTACTATATATTATTACGGCAGAATGTGGGGAACGGAGTGTCTTAACACTAGGTTCTCTCTGGCTACCCTGCTATGTGCGGGATACAGCGTAATGAAGCTGATTAATTAATACATTGTTTTCGTAAGTTAAATTCACTTTAAACGTAAAAAAGTAATAAAGTTACCCGGACTGCGCAACAGCGCGTGGTGAGTGCCGTTGGAGGACGCGGACGCCGCCGTGTCCGGGGACGTGCTGCTGCCCGCTACATATAAATTTTAAAAATCTTGAATCAGTTTCACGCTGTATCCCGCACACAGCAGGGTAGACAGAGGGACTTACTCCTCCATTACCTCGACACCAGAGCGAAGAAACGAAAATATAAATTTAAATAAATATTTCCTTTCCTCGAGTGGAGATCGAACCCACAACCAGTCGGTTTACAGTCAATATAAAATGTCTCAACACTAAGTTTTCTTTGCATATCTTGCTATATGCAGGATACAGTGTGAAGCTAAAAGAAACTGCAGTGGGATCGTGGGCGGCGGTGATCACTTACCATCAGGTGACCCGAACGCTCGTTTGCCTTGTCCTCTCTCATAAAAAAAAATCTCTTATGAGACAATATGTACGCTTTTACAATAGGTTCCCAGAAAACGTCAGAGAATTTTCTATATCACGGTTTTAAAAAGTAGTGAAAAGACATTTGTGTGTTAAATGTTACTATCAAATTAGTGATTTTATAAATGATAACACGCCTTGGGAATGTAATGCTCGCTCCAGACTGTTTCAAAGGCATCATTGTTACAAATAATTAAATACATATTGTATAAAATTGATTAAAAAAAAGTCCCGTTAAGTTTCTTGCGTTGGTTCTTCTCGGGTCTGAGGCATTAACTTTAGTGAACTGGTGGTAAATTGTTTGATCATCAAAAAACGGACTTCATTAAATATCTCTTTGTATAATAATCTCACCGACAATCCTCTTTTGTTTTCCAAGTATTTTGGTGCGTGGTGAATTCTGCTGGTGAAACTGATCAGGCCAGATCTCCACTGACTGACCACTCATGGGGGTCGACTTCCTGTATAAATAATAAATAACTCATGCAAACTATTATTTCTAAGAACAAAATGTCAATGCAAAATAACTTAAGTTTAATTTTTTTTAATTTTGTTCGAATAAATAATTATGATTAGAAATAATTATGATAATTTGTTTACATTTAAAAAAAATCTAATGTCATACTTCATTTTATAACCAAATAACTTTTTTTCATAGTAAAACTAATTTATACGCACACCAGTGCGTACTTGTCTATTCATATTGGCGTCATAAAGTATTAAATAAATAAACACATAATCTAGATCATTCATATTCAGGTAAACATAATTTAGTATTTTTTTCAGCTTCACGCTGTATCCCGCACACAGCAGGGTAGGCAAAGGGAACCTATTGTTAAGACACTCCGTTCATTTAGTAATAAATCCGTTTTTACGTTATTTAAGTTTTTAGTAATCGTATCGTTTTTAATAATCTTCATGTGAAATGCAATGTTATGTTTAAATTTTTTATAGAAAAGGAAAATAAAACATCATATAAATAGAAAAATTAAATTAATTAATGAAATACCTAACAAATATACATACAAGTTAGAAGAATCACTGCCAATAGACACAGAAGAGCTTGTGGACAACTGATGCGCTGAACGAGAGCCGACCGCTGTCTGCTGTTGTATTAAAGAAAGTTATATTAAAATTTAAAAGTAAATTAATATAATACTAGACTTATTTTTTTATATATTGAATTTGAACATAATCTCGATAAAATAAAACTATCTGAACTACAATTACTATTTGTAGCATATTAGGACCGTAGAAGGCAGAGGTAACGGGGCAAAACGCGTCGTTGATGCAATGTTTCCAGAATTACTTGAAAAGTGGGAAACCGAATTCTTATTGAGATTGGAGTCTCATTCTAGGTTCAACTTCCCGGCACCTTTAGCCTCCACCAGACTACGTACTCAATATTTTAATATAAGCGACAAATTGCGGAGTTGAATTCCGCCACTCAATACTCAATGCCTCCAGAATTCAACGGAAAGTGAGGAGGACTTAAGGTTAGGAAAACATAAGTCTCCCTCTGCCTGTCTTGCCACCTTCAAAATAAAGGGTGAAGCTAAAAAAATATAAGGGTTTCTGTGTTATTAAATGTGCAATCTTACAGTCTTGTTCGTTGGTGGGTATGGAGACACGACCGTGGACTGGTAGCAGGTGATGGGAGGGTCCTCGTAGTGGGATGGCTCGTCGAAGGAACCCTGAAATTATTATATATAATATTATAATTTTTTTAACAATGTTAAAGTATTATAACACTGTTAGAAAAGAAATATACTTTTTAGAACGAATGAACAAAGTTTATTACCGGCGCAGTACTCCCATGCACGGTGGTATCAGATTTATCGCTGGTTTCGGGTATAGCGATCAGTTCACTTTCAGATGATTCTTGTTCTAAACTCCATTGCTGATATCTACGAAAATTATAGTTATAAAATTTAATTTTTATATTAATTATAAAACCTTCATAGATAAAAAAATATTACCGATATAAACATTGTTGAACCCTTCGTGAGCCGTCGCAGAGCCGACACTAAACGCGATGCTTGTGGGTTCTATTCTCACTCGGGAGAAAGAAACATTGAATATTTTCATTTTCTCGCTCCGGTAACGAGGTAAAGCGCTGAGTTGAGTTCGACCTCTAAGCACGCAATACCTCAAGAATCCGGTGGACAGAGGTAAACTAAAAGCAAAAAGCTGTTTTAATGGCATACAAAATATTATGTTCTCAGTTATCTCTGCCTACCCTCTTTGTGCGGTCTGAGTTACCTCGGACAACATTGTTCTAATAGAACAATAATACGTCCGCATAAACTTTAAACAATCTCATTTCTTATTTCATTAAATATTCTCGGACAGAATCACTTCACTAATTAGCGAAACATTGCTATTATATAGCAATGTTTATTATAGTTATTTAAAATATCGGTAGTGTATATTAAAACCCATAAATAAAGATTCAAACACATACAGTTAACATATAGTATTATTACTTACTTAGCGGGTTCAGGCGGGTCGGGCCAGTGTGCGGGCGACCTAGCTGCCTGTTCCTCAACTGGTATTGGGTTTTCACGATTATCTTTAATAAGAATTAAAATTACTATACTCAGGTTGCTTTATAAATAGAAAATATACAAATATATAAAGTTCAATGTCAAAGAATTTCCATTGAGTTTGGAAGCAATTACAAATAATAAATGAAAAAAATTCAACATTAACACATTCTTTATAAATACATATCACTCAAATAGCAATTAATCAATCTCCCCACATATAAAAAATATAAAAAACACAACTAACCACGCCCACGCTGCTGCTGCGGCTGGCCGTACTGCTGCTGCTGCTGCTGTTGCAACAGCAGCACGGGCGGTATCCGCTTGCAGCTGTGGTGCTGCGCTTGCACCGACGCCAGCACGGACCGTATTAGTGCACCAGTTGCCTCACATTCAGTATAATTATATTTATAGAGGATAACCAATAGTGACATGAGCCAATGGCGGCGCACGTGTGGCTGCAGTGCTGATAGCGAGTGGGTTGTATGTTCTGTGTTTGCTGATTGAGCTTGAGTGTGTGTTTGTGTTTGTGCTGGGCGGATGCAGTGCTGTAGATAAAAAACATTCTTAAAATTATATTATAATTGTCAGAGTACTCGCATAAACAATATACAAAAAGGAAACTATAGTCGAATTGATAATCTCCTCTTTGAAAACAGTTCAAAAGTAACTATATAAAGTTTTTAAAGTAATATAGTATTTTTTTTAATATTTGCATTTTGAGGACTTTATACTGAAATGGTTTCAAATAATTACATAATCATTGCTCTATATAAAACTAACCAACTATATTAACCTGTAATAACATCAAAGTGGGCTCAACCATGGTGGCTCCCATCACGTGATTTTGATCCAACACTTGCGGCAAGTTCGCCATGAACGCGTTAAAAATTGATGATAATCTGTAAAAAAAAATTTAAACAAGGAAACTATACATTTTTTATTTATATACACCAAGCATAGCGTTAAGTTTCTCCAATCAACGTCCAATATGTTAGTGTAATAATATTAACACCAGGATATCCCTACCTAATTTTCTATAAGTGGCTGTTCCACTTATAGAAAATTAGGTGTGAACCAGAAAATATATTAAGCCACGAACCGTAAAGTATGTGGTGAGATAGTGAAGTACTTCTCCAGAGTATTATAACCAAGGAGTAAGAATAAGTGTCGTAGCACTAAGTCTTGTGTTTTACTTGTGGTTTTATCTTCAGTTGGATGTGCTTGATCAGCTCTGAAACAACATTTAGAGGTAAGTACAGTACGGTCAACGAGTCGTGGCTGTCGTGGAGTAAGGCTTTGTGAAGTTTTTACATTGTGTTTTCAGACATAATCATAAGAAAGATAGATTCTAATATTTAATATAGTCTATGAATACGTATTAGATAACAGAATTTAACCGCTCTTTTTCTAGTACGTTACTCCTATTTATGTGACCAAAAAATCCTCAATTAGAAGGGAAAATATTAATAAGTTAATTAAAACTTAGATATTAAAATCTTTAAGTTCTCTCTGCTTATTGCTTATACAAAAATAATTCATCGTTTCAAAGCTAATGCGTTCAACCAAACGGACTCTCCAGTTTTATATTAGTGTGGATTGCCAAAAAAAAACATTTATATTTTAATATTGAAATACCACAAATATGAAAAATACCTGGACAGAAACTGCATTAATAAGAATACTAATAAGTTGTTAGTTTCTTTATCAGCCTCCTCCACGTCCACTGCTTTGGGCAACACTGTTGTAAGTGTTTCATCTGATCGTCCCGATAGACTGTGCATGCCATCTGGAATGAGTAAGTAAATATTTTTTTTCTCAGCCTAGTATTAAGACACTCTCCCCATTTTCCGCCGAATTCTTGAGGTATTGCGTGTTGAGTGGCAGAACTCACCGCACTTTGCTTCGATACCAGAGCAAAGAAACGTAAACATTGAATATTTTATTTCCACGAATTGGGATCGCACCCACAACCTGTCGCGATTACAGTCACATAGCACATAACACTAGGTTTCCTCTGCTTACCCTGCTGTGTGCGGGATACATCGTGAAGCGTTATTTAAAAAGTCCTAGAGGTCAGAGAGCTTGGACTATAAATAAGATGCGGGTTTGAATCCCGCTGTCTTATTTTTTATAAGCTTCTAAACATATTCTTATATAATTTAACATGAATATAATTACAATTAATAGACTTTAATAAGCTTTTAATTTAATTCATATAATATTACCATGAGTATTATTAGTCCGAGGTGTAGCGAGGCCAAGTCCAAAACGCGACGTCTTCCGTTTGAGTAGTGGCGCCGAGTACTGCCGAGGATACACTTTTTCACGGTCTACCGTTGATGCTGTTGATACGGGATTTTATATTATTTTATGTATGAATGGATTCCATCCATTAAAACGTACTGGAATAAATACATGAATTATTAGATTAGCTAATATCATGTAATTCATGGAGATTAAATGATATTATGTAAAATAGATAAGATTTTTTTAGCTTCCCGCTGTATCCCGCACATAGCTTTGTACACAGACTAAACTTTTGCCCAATAAGACAATTTCATACTCCACCATCCCGCGAATTCTGGAGGCATTGGTTGAGTGGGGAAAATCAACGCTATGTTTTGTCTCGTTACCACAGCGAAATTTAAATCATTATGAACCGGGATCTCCTGTCTTATCACTCACTTTTCCTTTACAAATCTTTTTGCCATTCTTCTCTTCATCACTCATTCTCTCGTCGTATCCAAACCACATGTGCACGTCCTTCCTCATTATCACTGTGACGTACTCGCTAGTACCTATTCTGTATATGTACTCATTGCAACACAAACAATATCCAGATTTCTTATTTATTTATACTTTTATTTACACTTTATTCATTCAAGTTCTATTCCATTTTCCAGTCATTTTGTCAGTTATATAAAATCTTGTACGTAAGTCCTAAATTTTTTTAAAGTAAAGAATTAAAAATGTACTAACCAGCATGACAATGAACGTTCATAGCCTGAGCGGGTACCGCGGCGGGTGCGGATACAGTGCGTTTATAGGGCCATTTAGCTCCAAAGGAAGCAGCTAGAGACCTCGCGGTACTAGTTCCGGAGTGTGCTGTAAGACGAGCTAGGGCGGCGGCGCGAGCACTGCCCGCTACATCTGAAAAATAAGAGAAAATATAGTTCATGTTACATAAACAGAAATACCTGCCAAGTATATTAAAGACCTTGGCGTGATGGTTGTAAGTACGATTCCTAATAGAAAGAAGGAAGATATTAATATTGTTTTTAGTTCCCTGCTCTGATACACAAAGCGCAGGGTTCCACCACTTAACACGAAATGTCTCTAAAAATGAAAGATTTGTGGGGAACGGAGTGCTTAACACTAAGTTCCCTTACTTACCTAAGTTATCTCTGCCGACTCTGCTATGTGCAGGATGAAGCAAAACCTGAAGCTGACAACAATAGCAGTTCTCAAAAAAACAGTGTAATAACAGCTCGTCTCGAGAACAGCGCATTCGAGAACTAATACTGCAAGGTTTTATATTTTTAAACACTATCAACTAACAAAAACATTGCATAAAACCACAACTGACCTCTTAAATGAGTATAGTCCACGGTTTTATCAGCAACCTGTGCGTGCGCGTGCGCCTCCAGAAACAGGGTCTCGAAGCGGTTCAGAAAGAACTGCCACGTTAGGATGCGGCGGTCACTCAGGGTGTTGTGCAGCTGGTACACTGACTGCAGCACCATGGGCCGGTCCACCACCACCAGGTCGAACTGCGTCTCCAGACAGTGGAGGAGGAGCTAAGGGAGTAAAGGTAATTCTGCTATCTTATTAATTATAAATATAAGTTTGTGAGGATGGTTATACGTCATATGTCAAAATAAAACGTTGATGTAAAGATTTGATAAAATTTCCCTATGACATAACCATAAGAGACTATCGGGATATATTTTTAATATTTTACAGTAAAATTAGGTACTTTCTAATTATACGTTTAAATATATAATTATTTAAAAAAAACTACTACATTTGTAAAAAAATTGAAATGTTAACATACTTCAATAGCATCATCATGTATCGTCCCCAAATACAACGTAGCACGCTGCGCCACGTATACACTAACATCATCCATGCTTGCTATCAAATAGCAAAACGCCGCAGCCAAAGCAGCCTGCAGAGCTAAACTGGCTCTCACAGGAGCTGGATCCACGAATCTAACCAGCACAGCCACTCGTTCTACAGCTGTAAACCGATGTGCTGGGTTTGGGTGCTGGAAGGCATCTCGTAGTAACGTGCAAAGGACGTCCGCCCCCCCAGCTAGGGTTGCGCAGTGTAGGAGTACGGGGGCAGCTACTGCGCTTATGTGGGACTGGGCGGCATCGCATACGTCCCATAGACTGTAGACAAGGATATTGTTTAGATATATGATATTTTTATACAAATAATATAATTATCACTACGTTGTAAAAACCAAAGTACTTTCCGCTGTCTGTCCCTATATATGCTTAGATTTGTAAAATTACGCAACCAATTTTGATGCGGTATTTTTAAAAGATGAATGAAGATGAAGAATAGTGATTAAAGGGGAACGGTTATATATAAAATAACCTGTAAATACTGTTATTTTTGAGGTTTCTAATGTGATGTCGTAAATACTTTTCTTTTTTCATTTACCTTCCAAACGCAGGCTGAACCCTATGACCCTGATTCACGTTTGGATAATAGACGCTGTGCGGAGTTAATAAGACTTACTTCTCAATAAGCAAATTCTCCTGACACCATATCAAGAAACCCTTGTGTTCAGCCAACGCGTCAGTATTCAGCACTAGCACTTGTAAACATTGCAGGAGGTTGTACAGGACGTCTGGACGTTTAGTGTTTTTTAATTCCTGAAAATCATTCACAACCATTAATGTTTGAATTTAGGTTATTTATAAATTACCTCTACGAATCCGCATTGTGTGAAATAGCGAATAAAAAAGTTGTCTACCTATAGCGCGTCCATTTTCTTAGGCTTAATTTGGTTCTGTCCGACCTAGGGATATTAGACCAAATAGTAAAAATCTTCAGGTCTTATGCTAGCCAGAAGGCCCATGCACCGCCGAATTTTTGAGACATTGAGTTTTGTGCGTAAAATTTCAACACCGAGCTGTGTAACAATAATTCATTCCCCGAGTGGAAATCGAAATGACCGTCGAGTTTACAGATAGACCCTGTGCCGCTACTTCACGACGGCTTCTATATATTTTGTGCCAAAATAACAATTTAAAATAATAAAGCATAAACATCACCTGCAATAATTGATGTATATACTGCAATTCCTGAGGCAACTCTTCAATACAAAAATGGAATTTCCCAGCTGAAGTGGGCCAGAAGTTAGCCATATCATCGTCTACCGATTCTCCTTCATGTTCCCCCAGAAGATTCGGTGTTGACACCTTTAAATAATAACTTAGCTATCAAATGGCAAAAGTAAAATAAAACACATAATTATCCAAAAATGTTTTTACACAAATGATTAATTAAGATCTCTCACATTAACACCTATAGAAATAAACTATTCAAGTGCGAGTGGGATTCGCCCACCGAGTGTTCTGTATCAATTTTAGAATTAAGTAGGTCAACGGGAACGGGTATAAAGTTCACAAACTTGAGTTTGCACTCATAATGTGTATGCACTCATTTTATACGATATGAACTACAAACGTTAGTGTGTAATGACTTTTTTTCTATGAAATATCTATAAATTTTCACTTTGCGGAGTTTTTCCGTTTCCATTGATTTAAAAGCTTGATCTGCTGTGTTTCAAATGAATCGTAGACCTGAATTTTTGATATTAATTTCAGATTGATATCTTCACGTCATCTCAAAGTAAATGAAGAGATAAGGGTACGAAACCCTAAAGAAGATAAATGGTTAATAAGTATATCTCACATTAGCAGTGGCCGTGGCGACGTCGGTATCGGTGAGCGTGATGGAGTGCGCGGTGGCGGCGGCGGGCTGCTCCGCGGGCGGCAGCGACACCGCCATGTCCAACTGCTCCGTTATCGTCTCCACTGTCGCCGTCATTATCTTTGCACACGGTACATTATTTTTGGCGATTATTTGTTCCTAGACACTGACATTGTCTAAGTGCCCGGTGTAACTCTGACCGCGAGTATAGTGAGGAGGGATACGTGATATAATAGCCAAATACATCGACTAACCAGTATAAAAAGTGTTTTTCAATTTAAATCAGTAATTTCAGAGATTAGAGCGTTCAAGTTATTTTTTATATTAGTATGGATTAGATAGTACTTTGTTAATTAATCAGTGCATTGTGGCGAAATATAAATCTAGTTTTTAAGTTTTTTTTTTCAGCTTAACGCTCTATCCCGCACACAGACACCAGAGCGAAGAGAAATGGACATATAAACGTAAAGAAATATTTCAATTCCTCGAGTGGGAATCGAACCCACAACCGTCGCGTTTGCGGACGGCACCCTTGTGCCACTGTGCCACGACGGCCTCTAGTTTTTAAATGTACAGACATTAGTAGAATAGGATTTGTAGCCATAAAATTGTCTATTAATTATGTATAAACTCTAACTACGATTTACTTATATTTAAAATAATTTGACTGAACTTTATAATATATTTAATACAAATAAGTTACTCAAAATATGTTAATGATTTTACTATATTTAATAAGTTTTATTTTTAGTTCAACGCTGTATAAAAAATACATTAAATTAAAAATAGAATAACGATTGCTTTAGTTTATGCTTTAATCTATATTATTAAAGTAATTAAATTTAATTATATTTTTATGACAAAAAATACTACTAGAAACTAAGCATTAAAAATAATAATTCATTCACATAGATTAATATTGTTGAATGGCTTCATTCTGAATGAATGATAAATGTATTTTTAAAAGACTGAAAACGATGATATAAAAAAACAATACACTTCAAGTTCAATTTAACTACAGTAATTATCAAAATGAAGCCACAGTCTAATGTTGTCCATAGAATATATACAATCTAAAAGAAAACATAAAATTTTTAGAAAAGAACAAATATAATTGACAAAATGAAAAGAAAAATGATGAAGAAGCTGTGCT
>JBAIZZ010000128.1:53423-76901 GCA_037355905.1 Heliconius aoede
TAACATTTATTTGATTAAAGACCATATTTGTTCAAAATATTTTGTTTATAGCAAACAATTAGAATAGAAACACAGCTTTAAGAATGTTTAAGAAAGGGAAAAGATAAAAAATACATATAAATAAATAAAATAATTAATAATAACAAGAAGAAATTCCAAAGTGTAGTGTATAAGATAGGATAGCTGTATCTCTAACTTGGAAGAATTACAAAAATCTAAAACACACAATTATTTTAGAAAGAAATTAGCAGCGTTCTGAAATGGTCACTCCCACATCCACATTAATTATACAGATTAAAAAAACTCGACATTTCATTATCTTTATTTTTATACAAATTTTATAACATTTTATCGAATGTAGGAGCGATGAACAATAAACATGCAGCCGTATAAGCTACAAATATATTTTTTTATAAAAATTTAGTAAAAAATTAATATAATATAATAAAGATATTCATAAAGAAATCATGTTGAACACACAGAATGGGTAAAGCGATGCCAATAATGTTTATTTGTACAAGTAAAATGATAAAACGCGACTAATTTCTACGGTTACTGTATATAATTTATACTGCAAAACTAAGAGCTTTCCTTCTAATAATATGATTTTAATCTATAATATAATATTCTAAATGCTTTTAAAACTGTAAAAAAAATAATCTTTATATTATTTATAATAATTTTAAAAAGTTGTAAGTCTTTTCTACATAATTAAATAAGAATCCATTAAAAAAGTCGTGCTCTTAGTTTAACAATTAATTGACCCCTCTACCCTTATCCCTTACCCAAATATAACAGTATAACATACAAGTAAATAAGTGAGAAAGTACAAATCTGGGACTTTCATATAAGGGAACATTACTTTATTGTTTTTTTTTCGGGAAAAGAATATTTAAGGTTGTTGTGGTGTAAAAGAGATACTATAAAATTAAATATCAACTCACATGCGGCATATGGACAAGGACGCCACCAACACTGGCCTTGTCTGTTAGAGGATGTGCTATGGGCATTAAAGCATCTGCTGAGTTTGCTGGAGTTCCTCCAGATTTACTTCTTTCATCTTCTGAAGGTTTCGATTTGGGTTGAGGGTCTGACCACTCTTGTAGAGATGGCTGGAAGAGCGTCTATATTATATGGGGATTTCATAATTTGTAAAGGATTGTTGTTAAAGCTTGGAGTATAGAGATTGAATAGTACTTGCAATAAAGAAGATTATTAAAGATTAAAAATTTTTGAAGATACAAAAAAAATTAAATCGTTGATGTGTATAAGACACAAACAAGTTTTAAAATCAAAAATGTTTACCATTTTTTTTTAAATAAAAAGATATAGAGTATAACTACAGCACATGAAAAAGTTCAACACACCAAGAACTACTACTGTAAATGACCCAAATAGTATCACGCCCTCATACCCTAGTTTCAATTGAAATACATCATGAGGTCAACCGGGATGACCCCACAGTAAGAACATGAGAACACAAAGTGAAGCCTCTACAAATACCTCTCTGGCGGGCAGAAGCGCGCGCACGAGGCGCACGGCGAGCGCCTGGCACAGCGCGGCCGCCGAGCAGTACGCGCACGCGCCCGATGCAACGCACGTGGCTGATAACGTGAACAATTATATTTTTTTTCGGCTTCCGGCGGTATTTATATATGTATAAAAAATTATGTATTCGTGCAGGGGCACAAGTTTATGGCTGTAAACTCGACAGGTTGTGGGCTCTATACTCACTGGAGCATCGTTACATTTGCTTCCTGGGTTCTCTCGACCTACCCTGCTATACGGGGTACGGTACGGCACGCGGGAGTGACTAACTAACACAACACTCAGCCAAAACTACACTGTATAAAATTTTCAAATTTCTCGCGTAACGTCCTAGAATAATGTGCTATATAAAATAAAATAAGTTTTTTTGACGATATGTAACACTTCTTTGTAAAACTTACCGTGTTCAATAGTGTTCAATTGATTTGACTTCAACATAAGACGCAAGAGCCTCGTCACTTCACTGCTCACATTTTGTATATTTAAACGATGTTGCTGCAGCTCCATCTAATCATTCAAAACAACGTCAATAAATTATAAGGAAAAGAAAGCCTTTGAAATTTACCAAATTCTAACCTTCTATAAGAAAATATGCTACTTATTTGTTACTATTGGGGGAAATTTAATTAGTCATTTCTCTCTCTCATCTTACCAGAGATTGGAAATAATGAAATCGTTCCCCCAAACGGAAACGTACCCACGACTCTTTCGAATCCACAATCATGCCATATACAGTTCCCATATTTTACTTCATATTATTACCTGCTTCAACAGTATATCAAGCATAATTATACAGCAAGTAAGGTTCTGTGGTTTCATCTGGTCATCTTCGTCCTTATCGCTCTCGTTCTCCTTCTCGTTGTTTGATTGAGTGTCAGTTTTTTCTGATTCTTTATTAGTTTTATTTTCAACTGAAATTGTTAAGTTTATAGCTTTAAAGATATTATTTAGTAAATAATTATAAGTAATTGTCATTCATAATAAAGGATGTCGTAGTGTACTTAGCACAGATATTTAATTTGTATAAATATAAAACTGTGTTTGAAAATTATAATGATTTACAATGTAATGGTGTATTACGTCCATCTACCAAGTGTCTCAATCATTTATAATTTCACTTAACAGTAGTATTAAGTTAGGTCATATAATAATTACTTGGTTTGCATAATTATTAAATAGCTGCAAATAAGACTTAGACTAAGGTATTATTTATTAAAATACTGAATTTAGTTGACGGCTAACTTTAACGACTTGAACGGCTGAATTTAATTTTATACTACACAAATACACACATATAACTCACCTGTAGGTGCTTTTACTAAATTTTCAGGCATATTGATAACACAGAAACTGAACAGCTCAAATAGTGTGGAAAGTGGTATTTTGACTTCCAATAGAGATATGGTCTGGAAAACATTTTATTTTCAAACAAAATTAAATTTAAATTAACAATAATAAAATATTGTATTTTAAGAGATTCTTACTTTGTTTTACAATTCACAATACTCACTAAATTCACTCTAGATATTGTTTTAGTTTTATGATGTTTGTGGACTCGATTTATCGTACATCTCAATTCAAAGTATCAATTCCTCGTTTTGTTAAGAAGACAAAGTGTATTTAATTATGGCTATATGAAGAAAGAATGATCAACGAAAAAATATAACAAAACAAAACCAAACAACAAAGCAGTATGCACAATCTAATAAAATGGACATCTTCTTCTTCCGTCAATTTTCCCTTTATTTAGGGTTGGACCCTAGTCGTATTCCAGGGTCGAGTCAGTCGATCTTTGGTTATCAGTAGGGACCTAAAGTCGCTAGTGTAGCATAAATACAAAAACGACGAACCTGAAACCACTCCAACACAGGCATAACGGTATGCGGTTTCGGTTTCTCTGTGACGCGGAGAGTGGCGAAATTGTAGAGATTCCTCTCATCCACGCCCACCATGCTGCCGTCTGGTTCCAGGATCTTAGCTAATGGCACTTTTAGTTCTATTAGTTCCTGTAGACGTACAAAAAACAAAAAGCTGAAGTATATAAGTACAGACCGCGAGGTCTAATCGCATCGACAACTTCAACTTAAACTTAGGTATATTTAGTACAACATATTTTTTGTATTCTATTTACAGCTAATACGTATTGTATACCTTTTCTGGAACATCGCCGCAGATTGCCTCCATCCAAGCGGGCATGATTGTATCCCAAATGGATTGGGTGATAATACCGTATGGGATAAGGCAGTATAATCTAGAACAAGTTTTTATGATTATTTTTTTATATATTTTATCTACATATTTTTTTACCATATTACATTAATAATTAGGCAAAATGTATTTACTTCAGATCAGGTCAGGCGAAAAAACATGCTACAATATTTATTATATATTTTAATTATAATACTATGTTCTATTTAATGCATTACCATAGTACCAAATCCATTTAATCAATGAAATAAATAATTTCAAATTAAAAAAACACAAACCCACCTATTAAGTCCGTCTCTTAGGTGATGAGCTTTACTAGCCAAGGTGTCCCAGTGTCCTGCGTGGCGAGTGTGAGGGGGCGGGTGCGGTAACAAACAAGCGAGTACGACACGACGAGACGACTCTATTAGAGAACGCACGTAGGCACATGCTGCTCCCGATTTGAGTGACTCCGCTGTGTCTGCTAGAGCACCTATAAGTTAGAGTGACAATCAACAAAATATATGTAGCTTTGGAGAGAAAAGAAGCCGGTAATTGCAAAGAGATAAATAAAAGATATAATATTACAAATCTTATATATTGGTACCAATAAACCGATACATACATAGTTATAACATTATGCAATGCATATAATTATACTATAAAAATATATAAACAATATAACCTTTAAAAATTTGAATGTAGCGTCTAGGCGCTCTGAACACTAAGCTATATATTCTCATCAAGCCAAGACAAAATTTTTATACGCTTGTTATTATATTATTTTCCATATACAGAGTGTTTTTGTCATCACCACTTTAAAAGTTTTAACTACTCTATAAAAACCTAATTCAATTAAAATAATAAAGATTTTGCCAAAATACAAAAAATAAACAAAACAAAATAAATAATAAAATTATCGTTGTAATATAAAACGCCATTTGTCAAGAACGACGCACGCAGATATAAACCTATCATAGGCACGCCGCCGCACACGCCTCATTCTGAAATTTATTCAAGTAGTATTTTTGTAGTAGTAAGTATTTACGTTATTGGTATCCATTCGAAACTGCGTCACACGTAATATATTATGGATATATATCGTGAATTAAAAAAAAATCCTACGTCCTAAACTGTTGAGGTACCTTGATTAATTTCTTTAGGTATGGGTTTGAAATATTTTACCCTATATGCTGTTCCCGTTAAAGGAGCGCAAAGGTTTTTACCTTGTATAAGTTCGATATATTTTTACAAAACTACTAAGATTTCTACAAAATACTCACCGGTATAAGAGAAAGACGTAACATGGAACCAGTGGAACAGCACTGACAGAAGTCTTCCCAGCACTTCATCCGGGGTGTCGGGGTTCGGTGTGCACAGACCCACCATTAACCACACACCATATCTAAAGAAAGTAAAATAATTATCCAAAAAGCAAAAGTACGCGAACCGTCGCGTTTATCATCGCTGAAGCATTTAATCACGGAAATCTACTTTCAATACGTGAAATAAAAAATATTCAAACTAAACATAATGTTACGTAGCCTAACTTCAAACATCCCATATCAGTTTGGTACTTCCAATCAATTTGGTAGACCCAAAGATATGTGAAAGGCTTTGCGTAGAGATGTCTCCTTGCTGTGAGTTTTCTACCGCATTATCATAGGGAGTGTTCTGAAGAACTATTTGACCTGTTTCCTGCCGCTGAATTTTCCAATACGTCACAAGCTCAAATATCATCCACTCCACCACTGTACGGTTTCGTAGGAACTTCCTTCCACGCGTCACGGAACTGTGGAATGGCCTATCCGCGACGGTGCCTCCAGATCGATACGACATGGGTACCTTCAAAAAGAGCGCCTGTCTCCCCCTTAAAGGCCGGCAACGCACCTTTAGCTCCTCTGGTGTTACACGGGGTCATGGGCGGCGGTGATCACTTACCATAAGGTGACCTGAACGCTCGTTTGCCTTGTCCTTTTCCATGAAATAAAAAAAAAACTCAAACTTACCGTCCAAGCAATTGTCTATCTTCAACGGAAATGGGATCAGGTAAGTTGACGCTTAATGGCGACTTCATCTGTTCCGCCGAACTGTCCGGATCTTCCATATTTATTGGTTTAGCTTCTTTTAGTAGGCTGTCAAATATTAATTAACTTTTATACGTATTTTTTCATTTCTTAAATTAATCCTTATTAGGGTTAGGATGCGTTTGAGAAATAGGTAAAAGACGTATAAAAATTATTTACATTTGTTATCGGTTGATGTGGCCGGATAAAGTAAATAGTAACTACATGTCTACACAGATTTTATTTAAAGATTTCTACTTTTGACTATCCACTAGCCTTAAAATAATGCCCTAAAGAAGCTAATGCCCTTAACTTAGCTTCTTTTGGGCCTGTACTTTAACATACCTACATATTTTGATTTAAAGATTTTTATTTTTGAATACTTAATAAAATTTAATAATTATTCAGAACCAATAAAACAATGCCCAAATTCCACAAAACCTAACTTCACGACCACGACTCGTCGCCTCTACTATACTAACCAACCTGATGATAGCCTCGACGAGGTTGGTCTGCATGTCGCCGTCCATTTGCCAGGCGGGCGGCAGGCGCGTGTGCACAACGTGATCGCCGCCGCGCCGCACGTTGTGGCGGTTGCCATGGCACTGCTGGCAGTACCTGCCCAACACACGTTACCGGGGAATTAAGAATCAAATTTACTTTATTAAATAAATTACATCCAATTCTGGAGGCATTGCATGTTGATTGGCGGGACATTGGTTACATTATTGAATTCAATTAATTCAAAAGAATCATTGAAACATCTTACTTCACTAAATGTGTACAGTAACAATTACCTGATCGGATGGTTGCCATTATAACTAGCACATTCGTTGGAAAAGCATATTGAGTAAGCTGCTTTATCTGTTGAACGGCAATTCTGAAAAATTTTAATAAAAAATCACTTTAGAATATTATTAGTGGAGAACGAAGTATCTTAACACAATTTTCCCTCTGCCTACCCTGCTGCATGCGAGATACAGTGATGTTGATTGTAGAATGTTATTACTTGTATTTACTTTGTAGAATGTTATTATTTGCCATTAAAATATATATATATATAACAACTGATTTTGTAAGAATAACTAAAATCTATACATACCTTGTTCTCACAAACCATAGACACTTGCTGCTGTGGGTGCAAGATGTCGAAAAAACGCTGATTTGGGTGTTCCCTGAAATTAAAATCTAAACTAATATTATTAACATATTGATACCTTCTTTCTACTGCAATATTTTAGATTCTGTTCCATGATCAATGTAAGAAGAAAGACAAATTAAAAAAAATATTATCTCACCTGTGTATCTCATTAGCGCACTCGATACACAAATATAAAGGCGGTGGTGAATCAGAAGCGAAGGTGACACTTATACAGTGGTCATAGCACACTTTGGCCGCTTCAGCTGCGCCCGCGTTGGGGCACATGTCGCGTTGGCAGTAGAACGGGACTAAATCATCTGAGGGTGGATAAAAGTTGTTAAATTATTGAAAAACATAATCCGGGCACAATACTGTTTGTGTCTGTGCACTTTATCTCGCCTCCAGAGCGTAGAAATTAAAATATGATATATTTCATTTCCTCGAGTGAGAATTGAACCCACAATCTTTCATGTTTACAGTCACACTTCTGTGCCCCTGCGCTAAACTGACCTCGACCTTTTTTTTATTTTCATTTATTAATTTTCAACATGTCTTTAATAAGGTACCTCGATATACGAGTGTTTTTGTACATTTACAAAACAAAAAAACATTTATTTTTATAACCATGGGTCCGAAGAAGATGACGTTACTGACACAACAGAAACAACTGAGGTGGTGTTTTGGGAGGCTGAAAATTGCTTCGAGACACGAACAATTTGACATACGAGCAAGATTACGGATATAGGTTTGCTTGCATGTAGTAGGTAGAAATTATTAAAAAAATAATAAAAAATTACCATTACCAACTGGACAAGCATTAAGATCCATCTTGAGCGATGAAGGCTGTGATGAAGGGAATGGTCCTTTAATTTTCCTGATCCATTATATTTCGGTAGATTAAAAAATAAATACAAACTAAATAAACTGAAAAAAAGCAAATTAAATATATGTTTAAAACAAAATTAATAAATATATCCTAATATAATTAGGAAAACAAAAAAATCACACATCAAACAACATTCGCTATCGAAGAACTGAGCCCCAAATGGCAATCTGTACCAAACCAGCAATTTCAACATCAGGTTCCTTTTACCTTCAGCTTCACCTGTATCCCGCACACAGCAGAGTAGGCAGAGGTTCCTTTTGCCTGCCTTATCTAATCGAAAAAATCGAACCACAAGCACAACTTACTGGAAAATTTACACAACAGCCCCTTTCTATCAAACAGTTGAGCATCAAACGGAGGCCAGTAGTAAAATAGCAGTTTCGCGGCGGAAACCCGCGCGCCGCACGTCCCGTACGCTATCACGCATAGCACGTCCTTCACGACCCACTGTTTCATTGACATTAGGCATTCTAGGAGCTGGCAGTGGTGAGCTGGGGGAAGACAAGATATTTAAAGTTTTGTGACTGTAGAAGGTTGTGGGTTTAGTCCCTTTATACAAAATGGGCCACGTTTATTCAACCCGAATTGTAATATTTTTTAGTAAGTAAAAAAGAATGAATAATTATTACGTTACCTGTGCTATGCTTGATGTAGGAGATGAATAGACATTATAAAGAAAAAAATTGAAGTTTTGAGGCGACTGTAAACGCGCAGTCTGCGAGTTCAATTCCCACTCTAGGGATAAAATATAAACTCTCTACTTTAATCAACATTATATTTACCTGGATTATTAGAATGCTGAAACACCATCATAATGATGGCAGCCACAGATTGAGACGCTTCACTCTCTTCCTCCAGTCCAGAATATCGACGAGCTAAAAATTATTAAGTTAAAACAAACGAGCAATTTACTGTTAGAATATTTTGTATTATGATGTATAATGTGTTTGCATGTAATATTTTGTAACTTCACGTTGCATTCAGCACAAAGCATGGTAGTCAGACCTTGCCTAGTGTTAAGACTCTCCGTTTCCTTTAAAACACGTCTGTTCTCTTCTTTCCGCCGAATTTGAAAAGTGGAACTAAACGCAGTGCTTTCCCTCGTTACCAATATCAATATTTCTAATGTCTATTTATGTATTTAAATATTAATTTTCATACCATTAAATAATATCTACAATTATGTAGGCAGAGTAGGAAAAAGAAAATATGTTTTCAAAAAATTCAATGTTAGTTTTGTTCAATAGAATATTATTTCTGGTAATCTAAAAGTAATGAACAATACTTACTGATAGTAAACGGCAATATATAATAGCAGAGTAGATGTAATATATCTTGATGCAAATTAGCAGGAAATACAGCTACACAGTATGCGACTAAATATGGCAAATTATCAATCATGTCGTACTCCAGAAATGGTAAGAGACAGCCCAAGCATTGTAGTACTGCTTGCCCGAACGCTGTTACAGAAAAAATGCGAAATATTAAATAAATAGTATTTAATTAATTATTGGTTCGTAAAGTTTGTAAAAACTATCAACCGAGAGATGTTCCACTTTACCGATTGAAAGCTCAAGCAATTTGTCGTATACAAGTTTTATTTATGTACTTAGTAGAAAAAAAATGTTACGGCTCGAAGGACCATCTTGCCGCCTCTTCTCGGCAAACCAGTTACTTCAAAAGAACTTACAATTAACTAGACTATTGTAAGCACTTTTGAATCTGACTTTGAATTTGTATATAAGTGGTAATAACTCACCTTGTATCCCATATTGTAAGTGTGGTGCAGAATCTACAAGCTGTGATATTGCGTTAAACAACCCTTTGTAATCTAAATTTGGATATAAACTCATACGTTCAGCGTCATTGTCAGCGTCGCGGATCATTTCTAAGGGAGACCTTGGCACATCTTTCAGCACACCTGGAAGATTTTAGTTATACAACAAGATATAATTACAGAAAATAGAACAGTTATTATATTGTATTTTACAATTTATACTTACTCAGTAGAGTCTGTGAAAAGTATTTGACAGTATTAGCGATATCTGTCCCGGACGGTAGCGGCTGTATGTTGTGCATCAGCCGCAGTTGGCAGTCGTATAGGCTCCGGATTTTCGCCGTGACTGCAATTTACTTTGTTAAGACTACTAACCTAATATAAATCATTAAATATGACTTTAGAGGCCACTCGTGGCGTAGAGGCACAAAAATGTGTGACTACTGTAAGCGCGACGGGTTGTATATTTAAATATATATTAAATTAAATCCATTGCAATTAAGAAATGAAAAAAAAAAATGAAAAAATGTTTTAGATTTTTTATATATATTATATACATTTGAACTTGGTCATCTTATATTTTTATTCATATATTTTAAAATACACATGACTATATAATAAAACAAATAAAATTATCAACAAAGGTGTAATTTCTAATTAAATGGTAACATTTTTTAATTTTGCTTAGTAATAAATAAAATAAATATATATTTTTATTGACTTAAAAATATTTTTTAATACTTTTATACTATTAATTCTAAACTATCTAACATAAACAATATTCTACAAAGACATTAATTCATTTCATATATCATTTTCAAGCACACTACCAATTAATTCATCTAATATTATCTACTCTCTGTTACAATTATAAGTTCATTCAAACAGTCTAAGAGAGGTGCAAAGGCACAAGTGTGCGATTATAAAAGCGACGGTTGTGGGTTCTATGATTTTCATATGCACCACTCAATAGACAATGCCTCCTGAATGCGACGCAAAGTGGGGCTGGAGTGTCTGAATAGGAGGTTGCTCTCCCTATTTTTCTAAATATAAAATTATAATATTTATTTGCACATTAATGCAGAAACATCTAAAATATGCATGGTAAAGCAACTAAAAAGAAAAAAATTAACATGCTTGCCACATAATTTAGTTAATATTTTATTAACTCCACTCTGTATCCCCAACCAAAGTTGAAAGGCGAAATTCGACACCAATTTTTCCATTTACAAGAATGGAAAAATAAAAATCCAATCCAAGCCATCAATTCACATTCAATTAAAATATTATCATAAAGGCTACTAATATTGTTATAATAAAAAAATCAAGAAAATGTCTCTAATGTCCCAATGCAGAGGCCACATAGGTAAGAATACAACAGAAAAGAAATGCAGCAGAATTTATAGATATTTATATATTATTTAAATATATTGTTACCTAATTTTGTAAATTTTTGGAACTATAATTAAATAATTAATTGAATTTGGGTGCCATTAGGAGGTAAGGTAAAATAGGAAATAAATAAAATTAACATTACATTGTTACTATTTTTATTGAGTTTATAGAAAATTGTTTGAATTTATGATTATATAGTGTATTATCATATTATTTACAGAAACTTAAAATTTACAGAGACTTGTGCAAATAGCATTATAGTGGAAGCTATTTAAAAATTCAAGAGATTTTTTTGTTTACATTAGTAAGATATTATGTAAAATTAGTGGTGAATTGTGATTCAAACTTATCAAGACATTTGTTTACAAATATGATTTCTCTTTTTCTATTCGTAACTTATTAAAAAGTACATATAAAATATATATTTTTAAATATATATAAAAACCTAATTTGCTAATATCATTTCTTTTATAATTTTTTTTATAGAAAATATTCAATATATTGAACAATATGTACATGAATATTTTTTATTTAACCTAATCAGTAGTTACATAAGTATGTTCTTAAGTATTGTCCCTACTAATTGTAGTAAGGGGAATATTTAAGAACATACTTATACAACTAGTGATTCGGTTTACCTAATGTATTGACATAGGATATTTCAGCTGCAAAAGCTTAAGATTTAGTAACAACAGCCTGAACAATAGGGGCTCAAATAAAATAATGGCATATTTTGAAAATTCTACAAATATATTCCATTCTAAAATAAAACCACTCGGCAACAACAATCATAATTTATATGAATCATTTCTTCAACAATACAACATCAATAGGATCAATCAAAGGTCGACACCAAACATCAAAGAACAAGTCAACACTGACATACCTCAGGATGTACGTGCAGCGCAGAGTCAAATGCCAAAGGGGTACACCCAAAACAAGCTAGAATTGCCATCTGGATCCTAATATTCTCTAATTATTCATTAATTATTGTGTAACCATCTAAGCTTTCAATATTTATTTAATATTATTATATAAATGAAATAGTATTAAAGAATTAATCTACAGGTAGATAATCAGGAGCGACATTCAACACCTACACTATATAGACATAGCCCGTCGGGATGAGTAGATGGCAATACTAAAACACAGAAAGGGTCAGAAGACATCTATAGTCAGGTTGAGAGAAGCATAGCGTGGTACAGGTTCAGGTGTAACTGTGCAACAGTCAAACATCAGCCCGTTCACGAGCTCACCTTTCTGGTTCAGTGGTTCCAAGACAAGCTGCATGTTATCGAACGCCTGCGTGGACTGCATTAGGGACACACAAAAAGCTTTCACTAAGAGCGAGGCCGCTGATCGAGCCACCTCTGAAAAAGAAACGCGTTAATGGACATGCATGCGGCGTTTTACGTTAATATCGAGGAGCGGTCAAGCTTTATTCACTTACAGGCCGCCGCCCGAGTCCCCATGTTTATCAGCTGAATCTTAAAACTGCCCTGCATTGGTATGACACGCGGAATGTTGGGAACCCGTAATCAATACGACAATTTAGGTACAGATCGCTCTCGGTGTGCCTGGGCGAAAGAGATGAGACCTGAATCTAGATTTTCTCGCCTACTCGAGCAATCGATCGCGGCACTAATTTCATATTAGCGCGCATCTCATAGTAATTGTTTGGTGTTGTCATATTTGAAAACTTTGAAAAGTCATAACATAACAACTGTCATTTCTGCAATGTTTTGTTTTTGCGTCTGTCATAATACTTTATATATAATTAAATAAGTGTTATTTTTGTTAGCATTAAAGTTAAGGTTTTTTTATATATAAATTTATGCTTTTTGAATGTTAAAATTATTTTTTAAATCCTACTATTATTATAATTTTCCCTGCGCATCCATAGCATGCATTAGGTTGACTAATATTATTTTATAAAAAAGGTCAGCTTTACGCTGGATCCCACACGCAGCAACTTAAGTTAATTAAATTAAGTTAGTTTAGTGTTAAGACACTCTGTTCCCTTTTTTTGCCAATTTCTGGAGCTTGCCTGTTGAGTGGCGGAACTCAACGCCGCGCCTTGCTTCGACACTAGAGCGAAGTATGAAAATCTATATTAATATTATGAAGCAGAAATATTTGTATTTTTGTATGTATGTTTTCACACAAAGTCAAAACGGATCTATATCTAAAATTCTTTCATTATTAGAAAGCTGCATCCTCACTAAACATCAAAGGCTATATAACATTTTTAAAAAAATAGGGATCCCTAATAAAAATACAATAATGCAAACCAAGGTGTGGAAAAATTTGTCATGAAAAATCTATTATCGCGTGCGCTGCGGAAACTATATAGAACGCATCAATATCTATAAGTCTGCGATATATATATCCAACTACTGTAGTTATGCCAATATAACTGCTTTTTTACATTTTAAATATTGATAAAAATACGGACAATAATCAAACCATATTATTCATAGCTTTTTATAAATCCTTACCTCATTTAATGATATTTTATTAAAAATAATTTCAATACCTGTAAAATACTTTTTGAATTATTAAACTATTCCATTCAAAAAATTTTATTAATGTCATACTAAAGAATATCATGAAAATCATGTAATAAAAAAAGCGGTTTCGGCGGCCCCGCGCACCTCAGCGCCATAGAGTCACTGAGGTGACTCAGAGATGGGGGGAAAGTGCGTCGATATTTACACTAAAATTATAAAGACTACAGATTAGATTTTTTGTTTTTTCGTTTGAATTGAATAGGCTCCGAAATTTTTGGATCGATTTGAAAAATATGTTTAGTAACGCAGACGCCTCCCAAAGCACATAAAAAGATAATCATCTAGTCCTAAACAGAAAACCAGAAATTACTCCACTATACTGGATTGCTAATTAATCTGTTGACGTAAGTCCTGTGTGACGTAACTCCACATAGCAGAGTCGACAGTGGGAACCTGAGAATATAGCGACACACACAGTGACGTTCCCCTTTTAGATTTAGTCCGTTCACCACTATCCGCCGAATTCTTAAGGTGTTACGTATAGCCATTGTTGCTGGTTTTTTACAGCACAGTTCTAGAACTTAGAAATACAATTTATGATGTGTACATTAAAAGTAAACAAATGTCTTGTCATGTTTTTATAAATGTCTTATTATGTCTAGTTCTTTAAGCGTCTTCTGTCGTCGTGACGCAATGCAACAGCAATTCTGATCATAAATTCAAAATATTTTTTATTCAAATAGTCAATAATTATAAGCAATTTTGAATCGTCGAATGAACATATGAACAAAAAGCTACCACCGGTTCGGAAGGTAGTTCTACTGAGAAGAGCCGGCAAGAAACTCAACAGTTGCTCTTTTCAAAGTCAATGGTATAATTTAACTATTACATTAACTGTCAGCTATCCTACGTGACATTCAATAGACATTAATTCCATACATACAGAAACGATTTGATTCCCACTAGGAAAATTAATTTCACTTTTATAGGATGACACACTGTGTGTTAATCTTCATTCAAAGGGAGATAAAATTATATCAAAAGAATATTCTATCAAATGAATTTCGAATACACAATTTATGCTTAAATATTTCTCAACTCCACTGCCACATTTTTTCTTTTTGTCTGAACTCTGAAACCTTTTTAACACGTGTAAAAAAAGTTGAAAATTCCGTTAAGTTACAAAACTGTAATCAATCTATATTTCTATCTAGCTTCACACTGTAAGCTTAGCGGGGTAATCAGAGAGAACGGAGCGCCAAGCGCTACGTCTCTACATATCTCTTTCGCCTCGTCCACTGTCATCAACCTCTTATATATGGACTTCCGGGGTTCCTCAGGCTTTTTACGTGACCTTTCTCCACTGTGTTTTCGAAGGTCCACCGAGATCTCCCCCTACCTCTCTTACCACTCACTTTTCCGTCATAAATCTATTTTGCCATGCTTTCATCACTCACTCGTTTAACGTACACAAACCAGAGGAATTCGTTCTTCTTCATCCCCACCGTGACATCCTCGCTAGTATCTGCACTTCTGTGTATCTCTTCATTGCGGATTCGATGAGCTAAGTTGACCCCGCATATCCTACAAAGAACGCGTAAACAAAGTAAACAAAGAAAGGGTAAACGCGCAGCTGTGCTGACGTTTCGCCGTCTCATCAATGCAGCGAAGGCTCCGTTAGCCCTGTTACAGGCAGCCATGCGCCTTTCCACATTTATATCCATCTCTACTTATATCTCCAATTATATATTTCATGTCTACTGAACATATTTCCCAAAACTGTAATAATACCAGAAATTTTATTTACTAATGAATTAAGCGTCATACGTTTTTTTCCTATCCAATATTGAAGAATTTATTTACTTATTGAAAACAAGAAAAACCTTCGAAGATAATCCAGATATCTCATATCCATCCTGACATCGCAGTTTAAACAACAAATTATTATATAAAACACGTAAATCCAACACTAAGTAAGTATAGGAAGTTGACAATTGTCGTCATTACCCATTATACCTCCGAGCTGCGGCGTGATGGAAGCTGGACGATCAGAAATTGACCTTAGCTAGTTTAAGGTTACTAGAGATTTATTTATAGCTGGTATATAGGGGATATTAATGGCTTTAGATAAATAAAAGTATTATAGTAGAATAGAAAGAGAAACTGTAGGTGCTAAGACACTCCGTTCCTCACTTTCTGTTCAATTTTCTATGTATTTCATATTAAGTGCCAAAAATCAACGCCTCGTTTTATCTATCAGAGCGGAGAATTTAAAAAATATTCCCTCAAACGAGATTTGAACGCAAAACCATCGCGTTTATTTTAGACGCTGCTGTTGCGCCACGACGGTATCAATGTCAAGGACGCCTTTAGATCGTCGCTTAAAATGATTAGGTTTTAGCATTTTCAAGATATATATTACTTATTTTTGTATTTCTTTAAAAAAAATGTTCGTAAAGAGTGCAAATAGAATACTTATAAAAAATGTAATCAATTAAGCTAATTTTATTAACTATCTCTCTACTACTGTACCTCAACGCCGCGCTGTTTGCCTCGTAACCGAAACGAAACAAACTACACTCATATATTACAACACAACGAAAAACAATTACATTTCGTAAAAAAATCATGATTAAACGAATGAATTGATATTTTTTAGTTGAATGAAAAGCTCAATAAATCACAATAGCCAGGTAACGTGCAAGGCCGTGACGGTCCCATGGCTCCAGCAGACGAGCAAAGTCTAATTGGACTATGGGAAATTGAAAATATATGTATGTGTACTGCATCCGCTCTATTTTATGTGAATAAATAACCTTTAATAGGTCGTTGTTGATTGCATTGGTCATGATGCCACTCGTGACTCGTGGCTCAAGCGTATAAGCCTACTACTGTAAAAGCGGCAGGTCCTGAGTTCGAATCGCGCATGAGGAATCGCGCATGAGGAAATTAACTATTTAATATTTATATCAAGCTTTTATTTACTTTTTTTTCATTTTTTCGCCCTGGTAACAAGACAAGCAAATTCAGTGGAAATGGGAAAACGAGAGTGTTCTAATAGAAAACGAAGTGCTTTAATACTAGATTTCCATCCTAGGTTCGCTTTGCCCCACCAACTATGTGCGGTGCGGTGCGCAGTTTACAAAACAATTAATCCAGAAAAAACGAATAATAACACAATTTATATACAGATATTAACCAGTGTTTGTCAACATTATCTTGGTTTAACCAAGGCCCCTATTACGGTTAAAACACCAATATTCACAGATTATTCATAGAACTTTTTTTGAAGCTTCACACTTCATCACGCACACATAGCAGGGTACAAGTGAACCTATTTCACATTTTCAACCAATACTAGTGGACGTTACTGTGCTTTGGCATTCTTAAGAATTTTAGTAGGATAACATACAAAAAAATATTTAAAAATGTATTAATGGTATGGAGTTAACACAGATGCGAAATATAGTTCTTTTACTCTTCAATGTCAATATTACAATGTAGTTATAACTAACTAGCAGTTATCCTGCACGACCTGGGGGCACAGCAGTGTCCCTACCACGCCGAGCGCGAAGCAAAGCACGGCCATACCATCCGTATCTGGAAACAAACAACTTCATTTATAGACTTGGTTGGTTTTTACAGGAAAAATTTTGTGGGATCTAAATGATCAATCATAAATCGATATGTTTTCCTAAAATAATCCCGATTGCCTGCGCTTAGGCTTTACTTATCACTATTGTTATTATATATAATTGTAAAAACAATATATATATTCAGCTGCGGGAGCATACAATTATATTATTATAAATGTGTTAATATAATAATTGTATTATTATTATACTTTATCTCAGTAAAGTTATTTTTGCAACGTTACTATAAAAATTAAATAAAGCGGAAAGTAGGAATGTCAAAACAGATTACAGCAGGTAACAACAGGAGTTATCACAACCTCATTGTGCGTTTGTTCTTGTATTCTTTACTCAAATAAACAAAACAGTTGCTCTATTTGTTATTAAACAGCTGTTATAATAAACACTTCACCTGTAAAACGAAAGTTCCAAGGAAATATTTCGTGCAAATATTTATATAACACATATTTATAACTAGCCTTGTCTATATTTTCAATTTAACCTATATTATCATGGTCTAAGGTCCGTATTTAAATATTACTCTCAATTTTGAGATCGTACTCAAGATGCAGTTTACATTAATATATATATAATATATGCCTGAAAACTGCACCTCAAAATCGTTCTCAGACTAGAGGTTTAAAACTACGGACCTTAATATATACAGAATGAATTTAAAAGAATCCTTGAAGAATAAAATAATTTTTAATATTGTTATTAAAATATTATTATATTTTAAATTATTTTCGAATAAGTAAATCCCAAATGCGACATTTGCTATAAGGGATTAATACGTGGATGTATAATCATAATATACATGGGCTTGTGATGACACACACTCACAAGCGTGCGACTTTAAACACGACAGGCTGTAAGTTCGATTCCCGCTCTTGGAAATGAAATATTTGATATTTTCATTCTTCTCTCTTCTCAAGGCAAAAAGCAGCGTTGAGTTCCGCCACACAATACGCAATGTTTCGAAAAATTCAGCGGAAAGTGGGGAACGGAGTGTCTTAACACCATGTTAACCGCATCCTACCCTGCTATATGCAGGATACAGCGTGAAACTGATTTTGATTAAATGGTATTATAACATGAGTTGTAGTAGATATATCAAGTGAATAACAGAGTCGATGAAAAAATGTTAGCAAATACGTGCACAAGCTGCGAGCTGTTTGGCTGACCATTGTTAATGGCAGTTGATAGCTCTAGTGTACCTTTTACATTGGATGCAAAACGAAAAATATCATAACTATTTTTTTTTTATTGTATATTATTTTGAAGTTTCTTGACACTAGTTCCCAGATTCCTGCTGTATTGCTTAGTGTGATGCTAAAAAAATGTAGCATTGCAAATGTGATGTATCATTCTACAAGTGGTGTCCATTTCTGGAACTATTATACGTCCTTGTTTCTATATACATACTATTATACATGTCCTTCAGTAAAATAAGACGGATTAATTAATCGACAGTATAACCCTGGTGAATGGGAATAGTAAAGAGAATATTGGTAGTCAATGTAGGTCAAAACAAAAAGTCTCTCTTTAAAAAAAGTCAAAAGTTAAAAAAAACATAGGCATATTAACTCACTTAAGCCTGTTTTATTCAGATGCTATTTTATCTACTTTTCTAAATTTTAAGGAAGTAGGCAATGAATCTGTTGCTCAGTGAACACGATCCATTACAACAAAGGTGCGCGATTCATCCACATCTCAGCAATTGACGGACAATGGGCGCGTCAGTCTCGCGCCGACAGCCCGACCGCCAGCCCGCATGCCCACGACGCGCCGCCTGCTGTCCGCGCGCTGGCTGCGCTCGCGCCGCGCACCTCGCTCCGGGGACGTCGACGAGGCCCCCGCCAGCATGGATCGCCGTCCGCGTGCACCACCCGCACCCCTCGATGAGGAGTCCCTGGAGCGGGCCTACCCCTCCATGGGGCACCTGGAGTACGTCCTGGCCGGCTCCTCGCCCCCAGCCGAGAGCGCCCCCAACATGTACGACAGCTTCGAGGAGCCCCCGCTAGACCTAACTGCGCACATCTGCGCCGACTCGCTACGTCAGAGCGCCTACGAGCAGATGCGAGCTGTCGGCGGACGCCTGCGACTGCTCGACGAATTAGAATCCGGTGTCATAACAATTGAGACTGTTAACACATTCACAACAGCATCGGAAGCCGAGAGAAATGTCTGCTTGTTTTGGGCCGCGTTTCTCAAACTCGACAAGTTTTTGCAGCCGCTGGTGGAGGCGGGCGCGGACCCGCTGTATTTTGACGCGCTCGGACTGTCTCCTTTGCACGCCGCCGCGTTCAGCGGATCGACGGAGTGCGCCAATTATGTTCTGTCTTGCGGGGTGGACCCTAATTACATGCCGAGATGCTTCGTCCCGCTCCACTGCGCAGCATTTGGAAATTCAGTACAAGTCGCTAATTTGTTGATCACTCGTGGTGCTTCAGTTCACGCCGCTGTAAAATACGTAAATTGTGAGGGTGGCCTGTTGCATTGCGCCGTGAGGGCCAACTCTGTTGATTGCTTGAAACTATTCATATCACATGGAATTGATGTCAACCAAATAGAGCCCGGCGGCACAAACGCGATTCATCTCGCCGCTGATCTGGGTATGATTCAATGCCTTACGATTCTACTAGAAACACCAGGTGCAGATCCCAACGTAAGAACAAGAGTCGGTGATCGAGAATCTACGGCATTACATCTGGGAGCAGACGGTGGTTTTGTAGAGTGTGTGGATCTGCTAATATCTAAAGGCGCAGATGCAAGTTTAAAAAATCATAGAGGGTTTACTGCCTTACACCTGGCAGCACGCTCAGCAAGCTTAGAGTGCGTGGAGTCCTTACTTCGGAAAGGAAATGCTGAACCAAATTCTATGGATTTCGACAAGAGAACTCCTCTTCACGCTGCTATAGGAAAATCAGACAGTGCGTGTGATATAATTGAAACGTTGATAAGTTGGGGGGCTAATGTTAATCAGAAAGACGAGTACGGTTTCACACCTCTGCACTTGGCCGCACTCGACGGGCTGTCCGCGTGCGTAGAGACGTTAATTTATCACGGCGCTGATGTAACGACGCGATCTAAAAAAGGAAACTCGGCTCTTAATGTAATCGCCAGAAAGACACCCGCGTCGCTTGCGATGATAACGAGGAAGCTCGACTGTGCTATCACATTGCACCACTCGCAGACCAGTAATCGAGAAGTGGAACTTGAACTTGACTTCCGTAGTATACTCCAGCATTGTTATCCGCGTGAAATAAGTTACCTTAACACTTTTGTGGATGAAGGTCAAAAAGAAGTGCTACTCCACCCTCTATGCTCCGCTTTCCTATATATAAAATGGGAGAAAATACGCAAATATTACGTGGCACGATTATTTTTAAGTTTCATCTTTGTATTATGCTTAACGTTGTACGTATTGACGGCGCTCGCGCATAATTGCTATAATGGGAGTAAAGACATGGAGGAAACGATACAGGAACAGGAATTGTGTCAGAAGCAATCTATTCTTGGTGACTTATTGAGGAAAAATCCATTTGTAATAGAAATGCAGTGGTGGGTTCTGGCTGGAATTACTATATTTGAGATATTTCGGAAAGTATACGGTATCGCGGGTTATTCTACTGTCAAACAGTATTTAATGCAATCGGAAAATATTATCGAATGGTTCGTTATAGTGAGCGTGTTCTTGATATCTTACATCTACACAAATATAACATACACATGGCAGAATCACGTGGGCGCGTTCGCGGTGCTCGCTGGGTGGACTAATTTAATGATGATGATCGGTCAGTTGCCCGTTTTCGGCACATACGTGGCGATGTATCAGAAAGTGCAGAAAGAGTTCGCTAAACTCTTAATGGCTTATTCATGCATACTAATTGGGTTCACCATAAGTTTTTGTGTTATATTCCCTGACTCATCGTCCTTTGCGAATCCGTTCATGGGCTTTATTACAGTGTTGACAATGATGATCGGGGAACTCAATCTAGATTTACTGCTAAACGAGCCGGATGGCAATGACCCGCCCGTTCTTTTGGAGTTCTCGGCACAAATAACGTATGTTTTATTTCTAATGTTCGTAACAGTCGTCCTCATGAACCTGCTCGTCGGTATAGCCGTTCACGATATTCAAGGCTTGAGGAAAACGGCAGGATTGTCCAAGCTCGTTCGTCAAACGAAACTTATTTCTTACATGGAATTAGCTCTATTTAACGGCTATTTACCAAAATGTTTGTTAAAAATATTGCACTCATCAGCTCTGGTGTCACCTCAGGCATACCGAGTGGTTCTAAGCGTTAAACCATTGAACCCGAGCGAAAAACGTCTTCCACGAGATATAATGATGGCAGCCTACGACATTGCCAAAATGAGAAAGCAGTACGGACACACCATATCCTCGAACGGATCCACTACAGGGGCGTACTCGTGCTTTAAAAAGTATGAAAACAATGATTCTGGGTACCGGGAGTATGGTTATACATCTGGACTGGGAAGTATACAAGGGAGACTAGACGAGACCTCCGAAAACGTACGCCAATTGACTCAAGAAGTGAAAGAATTGAAAAAACTGATCAGTGCCCAACAGTTGGTGATACAGCAAGCGTTGGCAAACGCGTTGGACAACCGCTAAAGAGATAATACGTCATTTAACTCAGTACCACTAACCAGTCAATAAACTCTTGACTTTGCTGTATTTTACACGTTAAGATTGTATCGGAGATGAACTTAAGAAGTGCTGAGATGTATGTGGGATGCTGTGATCGTAGAGTTAGGGTAGATATTTGTGATAATTTAACATAATAAATTTATTTTTTAAATGGCTGTTTTTTTTTATTTTGTATGGTTTCAACTTTATATTTCTAATAAAAACCTATACCTACTTATAATAAAATTCATATTTAAAAAAACTTTGTGGCTTAAGAGTTGTGAATTCTGATGGCATTGCGTGTTGATTGAATATTAAAAAATATATGTATTATCAAATAATTTAATTAATCAATCAATTAAAATAAAATTGCTCCTTAGAAAACAATAGAAATTAATAAATTATAGACATGAATAATAGATTAGATGTTAATAACGACCTACTAACTTTAATTATCAAGAAATTAACGCCACTGTTTTTCAATTGTAAAAAATTTCTGGCTCTTCTAACACAGAAAAATTGGCTCGAATATTGAAGTTACGCGATAGACGAGTGAACACTCTCCACTTTCTGGTTAAATGACAATTTCTATTTTTTTTTTTTGGTTCTCCATAACAGAGCTATATTTAGCTAAGGCGGACCAAGAAAATAGAAACATTAAATAATTTCCAAACCCGTTCGTTCAAAACTTTTCAAAATTCTTGTTAAAAAATAAATCCAATATTTAAATTAAACACAAAAAAATGTTTGTAATATTTTATTGATACACAGCTGCCATACATATTACATAATGTACATTCAAAATTAACATAATTACACTGATATAACACGATGACGTCACGAATTCCAAATGAACAACAAACCGGGAACCGAAGCCCATATCCATTTGGAATTAGTACACCACCACAATATGTTAGAACTAAGTTAGAATACCGTTAATATACATAAAGTAAACTGTTTTTTATTTCTATAACTATTAAAGCTAAACACACACTAACATAAATAAAAACTATTTACAAAATTATACAAAACTCCCTTTTATAATTTGAAAATGTGGAAGTATAGGGCACGCAATGGCACAATGTATGTGAAAAAACGTGTATTTTTCATTTAAAATTTAAAAAATCAGATCAATTTTGTTAACAAATCAATAAATTCAATAATTTTTTCTTAGACATTTAGTGTAAGTGACATAATTATAAAAAATACAATTTACAATCTTATACAAGCATTTTATTTAAATAAATAAACTTCGTTTCAGTTTTTATAGTGAACGTAAATATCTAAATATTTTAGCCAGCGCGTTTATTTTTAAGATACAATTAAATTAAAAATATATATATTTTTATTTTGAAGCAATAACTAAGTACCACAAAAAAATATGTTATGTCACTTAACAGTACAGTCTTAAATTTTCTTAAGTAATCATTATGACAAAAAAAATTTTTTTTAAACCAAATAGTTTCCATATAACAAAATAATAAAAATAAACTATTTTTACATTTTTTTTATATAAACGTTAACTTCCATAATAATAATAATAATAATAATTTGTTATTCAATATTCGATTATAGGCTGTGAGTCAGTCAAACATCTGTTAATTAAAAAAAAGACAAAATTGGTAAAAATTTAAAAGTTGTTAGTGCTTAAAAACTATTCCGTCACTAAAATTCCACTT
>JBAIZZ010000129.1:0-61065 GCA_037355905.1 Heliconius aoede
TTACTTATTTATTTATAAAATTTAGATATTTTTATGCAATTTAATATTATGAGCCATAAATAATAATGTTTGTGGCATGTAGAGTGGTTTGTTTTAATTAAATAGTAAGAGAGGCACCTCCAATGACCTTCGAGAACATAAAGGTCACGTCAAAAGCATTAGGACACCTTAGAGGGCATGTAAGAAGAGGTTGATGACCGACGAGTTCCGTTTCTCCACTCAAGAATGTCTCGAAAAATCGGGAAATATCGGGAAGAAAGTGGAGAAAATGAGTATTTTAACATTAACTCGTTTTTGCATACAATGCTATCCGTAAAAAGCGTGAAAATTAAATGTAGCGGGATTGAAAACCGCGCCAAATTTATTTCCTTTCAAATTTTTATACGTTTTCTGAAAATAATTTTTATCCTAAATCCAATAACATTTTTATAATATCCAAAAAATAATATAAATAAGCGTGATATTGTTTATATAATATATGTATAGCCTTTCAATAAAATTCTAAGCATGCAGATAAAAGTATGCGTGTATTATGTACTGAGTGTACACTATTGCATATAAAATTAAATACATAATAAATTACCTTTATCGTTCATTATTATCATTAATTGCAAAGGCATTTTATCGTTATATCTTGTTTATATATGGACGTTTACCTACATACATAATAACTACCTACATAATATTATACACACAGGCACACAGACAGTAGGGCTTTCATCATGAGAAAACACTTAATTGTTATATTTCTGTAGGAATTATTAAATAATTTCACAGTCCTCTACTCGTCATAATTAAAAGCGAAATATATGTAGTACGATCAACGAATTGTGATCGCCCTGAAGTTACCTGTAAATAGATTCGCAGATTCGATTTTACAATTTTTCTTACAATTAATTATTTTCTTAGATTGAACATTCAGAAAATCTAACTTCAGGCCGGCCACGACTTGCCAACCGTACTATAAATACCTACATGCGTTTATCAGTTATCTGACCACCAGTGTAGTATAGGCTTAACCTGATTTTTCATACAAGGTCATGCGTGAGCTGTCAAACTGTATTTATTTATTTAATACGAAACATTTCAGAGAAAAATTAATCTCTATTCATAAAATAATATAATTTTTACTTGAAACTGGGTCGCTCTACTTAGTGTTGTTTGCGTAGCGCATTAAGAAAACGAGCAACTCGGATCTCGATGCTTTAAAATGTGTGTCGTTACAATACTTGTGAATTTTAGAAGCAAATAAGTTCATTCATTGAAAATTGTGGGTTGGATTTGAGTAAGTTATTCTGAAGTATTCTAGATATCTAAGCAGAGGAAATGGAGATTTAAATATAATAAAAAAAAATGGTTAGGTGCGAGTTGGTTACGTATGCTAAGAGTTATAAATATATATAAAAGGCAACAAATTATACAATGGTATTACTGTTTATATTCTCTCAACTTCCACTCCATCAAAGTCTAAAGCTTTGACCTTCATTATCCTAACAAGGTTAAAATTTAACTTCACAAAAGTTTATCAATGTTTGTTTTTGTTTATACTAAATGGTAAGTTTCCAGACCACTAATATAATTATATCGTCATATTAAAGTCAAAGTAAAGGGTATAGTAATTAATTACATAGGTTATCTACCGTTGAGTTTCCAGATTATACGTTTAATGATTATAATATAATGATTCAATTATATGCTTTATCGCGATAGTTGTGTTTACAAAACCTACTTAAAGGATATCTTGTTATGTATTATTTAGTTATTTTTTTCCCAGCTTCATACTGTGTTCCGCATATAGCTTTACACCGCGCTTTGACTCTTAATATATATATATAAATATTGCATTCCCCCGAGTGTGAATCGATCCTGCAACCGTCTCACAGTCACGTGCTCGTACACCTGCGCCTAGCTGCCTCAATCAAGACGGATGATTATACTTAGTCGTAATATACTACACTTATCTTTTATAATAACAAACAACAAAAAAAATCCAAAACCATAAATATGAAGATTTTCCATAACAACCTAATAATTTCAGTGAACCACCAGCCCCAGTTCTCTCACGCAACCGATACGTCTAAGAACTTTCGCTTAGTAAAACAACTAGTATGAACATCAATTTAGTTATTTTTTTTTGTGCCGCAACCAAAATGTCGGACATTAAAATGCAATAAGCGTTGTGTTACGTAGAGTACCTGCGGCAACCTCGGAAGGAAAGCGAGTTACGTCAGCGAGTAATTATTATTGTTTATGCGTATGGATTAACTTTGTTTTTACGATTTAAGTGTTACATTAATGTGAGATACTCAACAAATAGATTATTGAGTGATTGACAGACAACGCTGAAATTTGAGAGTTTAGAAGAACACTAGGACCGGTAATTGTAAATTGCACTCGGCTCTGAGATCGATCTTGAGATGGGGTTTTCATTCATGAATTATAATCTATATCATAATTTATAAGCGGAAGAAGTAGAATTTTACGTTTTGGTATCCACGCAAACTGAGTAACGGGCTATACCTAGTACATATGTTAATTTGTAGTAATTCATTGTTTAATTAAAAGTATAGCATTTGGTGATAACAAGATATTCCGTTCTCCACTCTCCGCCTAAATGACTCGAAGGAGTGTTGAGTGGCGGAACTGAACGCCAACAAAAGTTGAGTTTATATAAAAAAAATCTATAAAAGATTTCATAGACTAACTAACAGAATAATCCATCTATCGAATACATTTTAACGATGTATATTTACAAAGCAATTAAATAGATAACTATCTATCTATCTATCTATCTCTCTATCTATCTATCGCTATACAAAACAAAGTGGGTGACCGGCACCGGTAATAAGGAAACTCGGTATCGCACTTGACCTGGATAGGACTGGTTATATATTTCTGCTCCAATTAAACTACCAAATAAATGACTTTAAAAAAAAATTAACAATAGTTTTTTTTCCATTGGTGTATCGTAATGCCTTTTATTGGTGAACGTATTGAATATATAAATGAGTTTGTTTGTTTGTTTTAGATATTTTTGATAGATGAACAGGTCAAAGCGCACCGTTGAGATTCCCCCTCAACATCCTAAATCTTGATATAAGTGATAAGTGCACATAATACCCAATTGTTACAGTAAATTTTATCATTTAATATAATTTAATATATGTCGCAGATTTTAATAGAACACCCCTAAAAGCCATAAAATTAGAAACAGAACAGAGAATGCTAATATTTTGTTTTATTTTTAGTTTATATCATTTAATTATAATTATTTCGTTTCTTTAAAAAATAAAAAGAAACCTAACACACTTTAATACATTAAATATCACCTACAGAACAGATAAAGACAGGCACTAACACTAGTTAAGTGTATATTACAATAAAAGCAGTTGTCACTCAACGAAATTTGCATACCGTTATACCGTTGCTTAAATCTTTCAAGCCACTGTAAATTGAACCTTACTGCTCATATATTAGCATAAACTAAAGAAATCATGTCGTATAACAATGATTGAAAGTAAGGCCAGTTATCGATAATGCGAGTTCGAAGCCAGCTGTACCCTACTTCCTTGATAGATAAGAAATAGATGCAGATTTGTCTATTTGACGTATGGTATAGGTATAGGTTGGTAACACAATTGAGTGTTTCAATTTTGATGAATGATCGAAGGGAAATCGGTGACAAGAACCGAACTTGTGATATTGCGTCTTGATAGAGGAACTTATCGCTGATAATAATTCGTTCTTCTGGATTGAACTCGCTGCTACTGTGTTTACAACTGTTTCACTGCACCACGATGACATCTACTTTAGCTATACAGAAATGGGGAACCCCATCAACAATTTAAATAATAGTTGTTGTTTATACTCGATAAAAACGTTAAAAACACGTTAAAAAATGAATAATAACAGTTAATTACTATAAATATTCTCGTGTTGACGTGAAATATGATAGACTTAAGTAAACGCCTTCCGCATAGTCGGTAAACGTTGAACAAATAAAATACAAAAATGTATCTTTACTTTAAAAGTCACCAAGTGAACTTTCGTAGTTTTCACGCGTGATACATACTTACATTATTTTCATATTTTACAAGCTTATATGCAGTGAAAGGTAATATAAGACCTTGGAAGCTATATTTATCAAAAAAAAATCAAGCAAATTCACGCTTTTATATGTATATAGAGAGATCCCAGATAGAGGGAGAACAGTGTTAATATTCCGTTCCTCATCTTTGACTTTTCCAGACACGGAGAAAATTTATTCTTTCGAGTGAGATTCGAACCCACAACCTGGAACTTATAGTCAGTTGTGTATGTATAATCGTTACATTTTTTTTTTTCATATTTTACACGCTCCTGTACAGTGAAAGGTAAAACCTTGGATGTTTCATGGTGTCGTTTTTATTTGTAATATAATATACAATTTGTTCCATGTACGTTATCTGTTGTAATTTACTTCATTTTACTGCAGCTTCAATATGAAGTCATGAGCTATGACTAATACTGTCAGTGTAGTAGTTATAATTAGTTGCAAGGTCATGGATTCGAATCGAGAAAACACGTCAAAAAAGAAAAAAAATTGTATAATATGAGGCATCGTAGTGACGCAGTGGCATAGTGTTTAACTGTAAACGTGACATTTGCAGGTTCGCTTTCCATTTAGGGGAATGAAATATTATACTCTCTACTCTTATAATATTATAATCTGTGATACAAAAACAATGCGTAATATTTCCACCACTCAATAGTGAATGTCTGACGACTAGGTTCCCTCTGTCTACCCTGCTACATGCGGGATACAGCGTGAAGATAAAAAATTATAATGATAGACATTTTAACACTTATTCGTGCTTATTTTGCTTTTAAATTAAATGTCGGCGCAGCTAGAATATAATATAAATTATAAAGTGACCTTTACAGTATTGACAATTTATTATTAACTTTTGAATACGTGCAGACATATTGTTAAAATTTATTGATGCAGGTAATAAATATATAAGGAAATACAAAAAAGTAATCGACGTACCTACTAGTACCTACTCGACAAGGTTATAGAGTAACATCTCTTTTTTTTTTGTTATTTTCACGCTATTTTTTTCCACAAATCAAAGTACAAATTGGTGTTAAAAACTTCCACTTCTCACTCTCTGCTGCATTTTCATGAACATAGAGTTGAGTGACAAGACTCCACGCCGTGTTTAGTTTACTAGAGCAATGAAATGAAAATATTTTCATATGAACATTTCCTAGAGTGAGGATCGAATCCACAACCATAATGTTTACAATCATCCACTGTGCCACAATGACAAAATCATCAAACTTAAAAAAAAAATCTATTTCTTACTAAAGCTAACTTTTGATCATCTCAACATTTATCTAAATTTTGATATACATATTGTATATTTAATAGATATGATACCTTAAAAATTAAATAATAAAGTCGTAAATAGGATGTGGAGTTTGTAGACAAGATATCGAAATCTGTAGGGTCGTCGAAGGTCGTCCAAAATGTCAGCTGCAAGGCAGGTGCAGAATAAAGTATGTAAGGGAAGCGCCACACTAGCTTAAGTTAATTGTGGATATGGAAACAAGAAAAGAAAGAGGAAATCAAAAGAAGAATTGATTGGAACCCACGGTATTTTTATAAAACGTTCAAAAAGTTTGGCCGATTAAGCTAAATAAATTATATACGTAATATATTATTGTATATATATATAGGGTAACAGTTATTAGTTTTTAGCTTCACTCTGTATCCCGCACATAGAAATGTAGACACTTCAATAGTTCCGCAGTGGCGACTGAGAATCGAACCAACAACTTCCTCACCTTCCTTCGCCACGACTGGCCTCAAATACAATCATATACTATGTATACACAAAATGCGCAATAATGAATAAAATTTTAATATATTAATATCGAAATCCAATGTCTTAATTAAAATAATATTTTATAATATAAAATATTATAAAGTGCAAATTAACATGTATTAATGCATATTTTGACAGTAATTCACTATCTCATTATAATAAACAAAATATTTTAAATTAAATATTTAATATTTTTATTTCTTCGCTCTACTGTCAAGCCAAACCACGGTGTTGAGTTGCGTTGCTCAACACGCAATACCTCTACAATAAAAGTGGAAAATGGGAAAACGGAATGTCTAAGCATGACGCTATAAATAGTATAATATGGAAATATTTTATCGTTTAATGATAATTTGGTAGAGGCTAATGAACGCTACGAAATGTGTCGCATGTTTATCTACAGAATTAGATCAAAATTTGTATTCAAATAAAAAATAAATTCAAATGTTATTTTATTACTAAAATAAGTTTATACTTATATAATATATTTAGGTTTGTAAGTACCTCAAAAATATTTGTAATTTCTACTAAATAATTACTTAACTATATTGCTCAATTGTAATTAAATATATTTTAAATCCGAACTAATTTATATTTAATTAAGTTAAAAAATAAAACGATATTAATCTTTATAATCTACTTTGTGTGACGCGACCCTAATAACCGGAGATCAAGAGGCAAGAGGCTGGGCACTTTGATGTATCGACTTTTGAATGTGAATGTAATATATGTATATATATATAAGCAAAATGCAATTTTTGTTAGCTTCAGGCTATATCTATATGAATAAATGTTAATTTAACCCAAAATTGGTAATTGAAGTAACGACTAACGTTCAGAAGCATAACTAAGCCAGTGCGTTACTTAAACTACAAGGAACACTTATATTATTTTTGCGAAAGTTGCACATTTTTAATACGCGCCATATATGTTTTCACATTTTTATTGTACCGACATTAAAATTTTTATTATTATCATCTCGAAAGATATAAAATTTGGTATAATATTAACAGAAAAGGGTTTAAAATGCTACTGTAAAAACAAATCAATTACAAAAAAAAACCAAAGAGATCCAGAATGTGGTTCCGTTTAGCATTTCTGTCGCCCTTGGCACGTGACAATTATATAGCGAAAGGCAGAAAAAAACAACGCTATATATACTGAACTAAGGTCGAATATTTTCTATAAAATGCCACGTAAACCGGTCGACCTTTGAAAGAAATAAGGCTGTTTGTTTGATATTTGGATTTAAACCTTGTACCGTCGCGATAAGTGATGTTGGACGAGATGGGCCAAGCGTGAGAATCTGTTAAGGATACTTTAACTGTGATTGATTGATAACATCCTCGTGTCGCGAAATCGGAAATACTTATCTATTGATTCTTTAATGTATGTTTCAATTAAGAAATATATATGTAAATATTTACTTATATACCCTTGTTATAGCTACTATAGCGTAATCCGACATAAGTTTTCGAGATATTCACAATGCCTCCAGAATTCAGAGAAGAGGAGTATGGAAGTGTTTTAATGGAGTGGAGTGTCCTAAAACTAGGTATCCCGCTTCCCTTTTTCTACCCTGCTATGTGCGATGTAAAGGGAATAAAAAAAATGAAAATAAACTATAAGAAAACGGAAAGCTCATATATATTTTAAATCTATTTTAATGTAAAAACATATACAAGGACAAGAATCAGTACCTAGTATTTATTATAAATACGAAAAATGTAATATATTTCGGTTGCATGTACTGCGACATTAAGTTGGGCTTCGATAGTTTTATTTTTTGACATTATAAGAGCTGTCAAGAATGCGCACGTCTACTCTATTAAATTAAATAATATATGTACGTAAATAAACATTTGTTTTATTTTTAAGCTTTACGCTGTATTCTTCATAAGGCGTGGTGGGCAGAAGGAACTTGGGAAACGAAATGTCTTAATACTTGGTTTCTTCTGCCTACCTTGCTTTACGGGAAAACGTGTGAAGCTGCCAACTGAGGAATCGTCTAATAAAAATTATAAAATAAGTAAAGAAATGTCGACATTAAAATAATTACTTCGCGACAACAAAACCAAAACAACAAGAAAGAAGATAACGAAAGTGAAAGCCGAGTTTACGCGCCAGTGACGCGTTTTATATTTATTTTTGCATTTACTTTAAAAAAAAAACACTAACGGGAAGTGGCTTTGTCAGTCATTGTATCAATAGATATGTTTTCACCTATAATAATTATTATACATCTATTTAATTTTTACTTTGTACTTTAGATACTTCCGTTCCCCACTCAAAGGATTTCGCAAGTGTCATTATGGGAACGGAGTGTCTTTACAATAGATTCCCAGGTTCCCTCTGCTACCTGCCTATATCTTACTATACTATGTGCGAGATAAATCCTGACGTAACAACATGGTAACCTTATTATGTTTATTTTGTATTACGAACATTGGTAAAGCATTTGACTGTAAACGCGATTATTGTGGACTCAATCCCCACTCTGGGCATTAAAATAGTAGCGTTAAGCTCCGCAATACAACAAGTAATCTCTCAAAAAAAATCAACGGAGAGCGGAGTGTCTTAACACTTTAGTAAATCCATCTATCTGCTACTCAATAAACTTAATAAATTACATTTATCACAAAACATTAACAACAAAAACCTATAACTGGAAACGAGAGACCATGTTTTAATTATAATTGTAATTTAAAAGAAATCGATTAAATTGCCAGTTTCAAAATCGTTCGTGACCTCTCTCGAGCCTCGTGATTCTATACCAATGGTGATCAACTGACGGGCGAGTAGAGGTGGTGTAACATCATTGTTTACGTGGTGGTATGGTGGTGAACTACCACGCTAGTTCTCTACTTTGCATCCTTAACACATTGGTATTCATTTGTATGTGTGTCAGTCTGTTTGCCCGTCTGTCAAGACCATCTTCAGCATCGCGTGAAGGAATCGATCGAGTTGAAATTATTATCTGGTCCAGGACTCCCCCTAGACCTACAACATTGACATTTGGCAAGAGGAGACGCGGGAACTTTTTAAATTACTTGTACACAACATTGTTATTTAGATTTAAAACGGCATTGGTTTGTGCATCATAAAGTTTCACGGTTTGAAAGATCAGTAAAACTTCTGCCGGTCATGGTCGCGTTGCATATCGTATTATTTCTTTTTAATTCAGATCTGTATAAAATGTAAGATAATCTATTTTAGACATTAAATATTACTCTATATATAGATATAGAGATAGACCCTTCGCCAGATAGCAGTGAAATAAAATGATTTTTTTAGCGATTTATTTTGGATATTTATTTAAGAAGAGTACGTTTACCATTTACGACGATTTCAATACTTTACAGTCCATGTAGGTCCACAGAAATAAATACCGTGGACTCACAGCCCCAACAAAATATATAAATAGTTCTTTTCGAAAAAAATTAATTATAAACTCACAACACCAATCCCGCTACATGCAGGATAGAGCGTGACTCCAAAGAAAAAATAAAACTTACCGCCTTAGAATATCCGCTGCCAGCACTTCCATCTGAGGAGTTGCTGAGCCGCCTCTCGCTGGGCGCCGGAGCAGACCACGTGGTGTTGTCTGACGGCATGCTGACATCACTGTACCGTCACTCTACTACAACTGACACTACGCACTTCACTCGACTACTGTGTCCATTTTAGTTACCTGGAATAAAAAAAAATGTATTTTTATATGTTTTTAATTCTATATTGTAGGTATAAGGTAGGCGCAGCGTTGAGCTCTACCATTTACAGCGGTGTCCCAGAAATTAGGCGTTGTAGGACATGAGAACAGAACCTTCACACTGCGTAAAATACGACGTGCAGTTAAAAAAATAAAGTTTCTTTCAATTTTTTTACTTTTGTTATTTAAATAATGATTTTGTGACGAAACACTATATACGCGTTGTTTTTAAATTAAGACACTAAATTAAATGTTAATGGTTACACTTCAGCATTTTGTATTATTTGAAATCACATAAATGAAATGCAGACAAACATGTCTCAATTAATAAATTATTCTTAGTCGGCCGTATTGAATGAAGGAACTTCATCAATCTCTATATAATCATATTTACAAACATTTTCTAAACATAGCGTTTACTCTCGCAAACAATTCACTGTTCCGCTCCGGCACAACGGCCTCGCATATTATTAGAAACTATTCTTACAAAAAAAAAAAATATTTATTAATTTGATTTACAATAACCCATGACGAGGGTGATAGAGCATTTTTTTTAAACATTCTAAACATCTTGTTTTGTGTACGTTGTAAAAATCTGTTTTACAGTGACTGACTGACTGACAGCTCCATGTGATGACCTCACATGGAGTCCCAACTTCGAATCTGATAGTCAAATTGTGAGAGTAAATCTTTTGTTTTGAATAAGTATTTATTTACTGATTCTATAGGGAACAAAGAGTATTTTAATTGTTTATCTATATAAACAATTAAAATACTCTTTGTTTAGTGTTTTGTCTTTAAGTAATTTTATTTTCCTTTAAAAGATAAACTAAGTGGAAATTTAAAAATAGAGGGTAGAAGATATGGAAAAAAAATGGGAAAATTAAATATTAATTCCTGGTAAAAAAAAACTTAATACCTAAATGAAACATGTGGAAATATTCTAGACGGTTTTGAAAAAATGCTGTCAAAGATAAAAGCTAGGTGCGTAATACGGCCTCTTGTTGTGCAACGATAAGTGAGTTATTGTATGATAAAACATATTTTTTTATCTTGTCCAATCTTATCAATGTATCTACAATACACGTACAGGTATAAATATAAAATATTATAGAGATATTAATTTTAATTTTTTACTTTGTTTTTAAGTGACCTCAATTTTCACATAATATCTAAGTATTGTTAAGGAATTGAGGAACTCCTAATCAGAGCGAATCAATGAAAATATTAAATATTTCTATCCCCTGAGTGGGAATTGAACCCACAACCGTCGCGTTTACCTCAAATCCTTATGTCACACTGCCACTTGAACCTCAAACACGGTCCATTTTTATTAATACATATATAATTTTTAAATAAATTTCTATTAAATTTATAAATTTCCGTAAATCGAAACCTATAAAGTACTTTACATAATACTTTCTAAAATCAATTTTAAATACACACAAAAATAACACATAGATTACCAGAAATGAAGAAAAACATCCAAAATTAGGTTGACACAACACTTTTTTTATAAAATCACTGACAAAAACAAAAATATATTAATTTAATATAAATTATTCTGCCGTACTATGCACACGACCGCACACCGCTGCCTCGCGATCTACACTGAGAATTGAGATATTAAGAATGAGAAGCCAAAGACTAAAAAAGATGATCGCATAAAAAGATTCATTTTTATTCAATCGCAAAATAGTCAATAAACAAATGTCAGATTATGTAGAGAAAATTACGTAGTTGAAGGTATTTTTTTATTTAAAAAAAAAAGGTTTATTATGGGTTGCATTGTATGGGGACGACCATCTGTTCCTGTTGTATAGGTACTGGAAGGATAGTGCATATTATGTTACATAACTTGTTATATCAGATATGGCGATATTTGTAGTGATCGGACACTCTGTACTCCAGGCACCGCTGATTATAATTTTCAAGGACTATATTTTTCTCAGATCATTACTTGATATATTTTTATATATCATGAGATGACATGACGCATAAGTGAATACATAGTGCAATATGAATTGATATTGTAATACGTACTGACACAATAATACACCGGAAGTGATTTAGCTCTTATATAAGATAATTAATTTGATTTTAAAGTATTGTTTGTAAAATTTGTGATTGTATTTTTAATATTATAATAATTTAAATCTAATCCAGTTATATTTATTGTTTTTCGTTTCACACTTCGTCTCTGAGGGAACCTAGTGTTAAGTTTCACTTCAAAATCTGCTTTTCACTCTGAGAATTCTTGCCGCCGCTTGACGTTTCGCTCTATATCTACTACAGTGGGGAAATAAATATAATTTTTTACGTCGAGTATGAATCGAATCCATAACCAACGCGTTTACACGCTGTGTCTGCATCACGACGGCCTACATGATATACATTATGACATTGTATAATTCACCACTCAAAAGTAGATCAAAGATTGCGTTATATCAGCTTCCGTCATTTCATACAGTTACTACAGTCTGTAGTCGTCTATAAATAAAAATGAAATAAATCAGTTTCACGCTGTATCCCGCACACAGCGAGTAGGTAGAGGGATTGTGTGTAGAGTGGAGTACTCATAGCCGTGCTCTACTTCGACAACAGAGCGAAGAAATAAAAATATTAATTTAAATAAATATTTCATCTCCTTGAGTGGATATCGAACCGACAACCAATCGGTTTTACAGTCATACTTTGTGCCCCTTTGTGTTATATATTAGGATATATACTATAACGATATCTAAGAATGCGTAATGTAGACTAAACCGATGTTTGGAAATGTTACAATGTACCGGAAAACAATGGTGGTGGTATTGAATAATGCGGCTTGTTTCGTGGTCTCTACATCGACGGTGAAGTGAAAACTACGAATTCTCTTTCTTATTTAATTTTTTCATTTTAAATGCACTGTTAGCATGTTTTATTGAAATCTCTTAAGTATATTTTTCTCTTAAGTTATTAGTCTCTTAAGTATTAAATTAAAATAAAATAAAAAGTGGAAATGCCCCGCAATAAACCAACGTGTAATTTGTCAAGAAATAAAACGTTTTTCTCTAATTGTGTAAAATTTTATCTTTGTTAGTTAGATGTTATTGGCATTTCGCAGTCGATATGTAAAGACAGACGTTTCTGCTCAAGAATGTCTATAAAATAAAAATGAATTAATAATTAACATATTTGCTAAAGAGAATTTAGTGGTACGACACTCCGTTCTTAATATTCAGGTTTATATTATAGAAATTCGTAAGTTTATATAGAATGTATATATTCGTATGTAGAGGAATGTAATAGACTCGTCGAGTCTATTGTTATGCTTATATTAAGCCAATACAGCTATTTTAGCGTAATTGACAAATATAAAATTATAGTGAAAGTATTTTTCCGTTAAAAAAGACCTGTTCAATCTATTCAATATATACTCCAATTCAATATAGTCGATGGCTCACAATGTACTTACACTTTTCTAAAGTAGTCTAGTATAGTAGTCTGTAGTAGTTTATTTTTTCTGTTTATTTTTGTCTGTCTGTAGTACCTACATGCATGACTGAACATCTAGTGACTGTAGCGACAAGTCAATTAATTTTCTACAAAATCAAATCTCTCTTTTCATTTAAAGATAGATTTTGTCACTACAATAAAAATAACTATCTCTTCTGGTTTCGTGCTTATTCCTCATATAGATGGAGGTAGAGGAGACCTTGTTTCAGGACACTCCCAAGAAAAAAACGGACCCACAGCCACCATGCAACAGTCGAACCCAACCCCACTGCGCCTGTATGTCCTTAAATAGTTAAAAATAGCTATTTAATAGAAAATCGTAATTTCCTCTAAGAAAACAGTAGATACCATTGACATCAGAATAAAGCATGAATAGTATCCTGTTCAGTTATCAAGTATCGTGACACATTGAGATCGCCACAATGGAGCGAAACAGAAATATCTGGGGCTGAAAGCTGAAGAAAGTTAGCAAAATATATATTTTAAGCAAAAGTATATCTTGGGATAAAATTTAAGCTCTAAATTTAACTTCAGATTTTACCAACAGGCCTGCTGGCAGGTTCATCTAGAGTGATAAAGTGATTAAGTCAGCCAGAAAAATGTACATCACAGACTAGGGGCTTTTATAAAATGTGCTTAATTTCATGAATGTAGACGAATTGGTTTAAGAGTTAGGAGAGGCCCCAAAATTCAGATTGCCCGTTTCGAGCTTTTTAACTTGGCTGAATACACTGGCCCGTGTCTTGTTATAATATTACAATAATATATAAGAAAATATTTATTTTACATATATACTCGTATAATTAATTCAATAAAGTCGACGGAACTATTTGCAACAGAGAAAGGTGGTGAAACTTTTAATTTCAAGGTGGACATACGACATTGAGCTATACGTTGCGTTATTACAAAATAACTATAAATATTTATTAATAAAATACAGTTTTGTATTTCTTTTTTATGTTTACGCACGTGTAAGATATATTATTTAATGCCTCACGTCATATCTCGTGTATAGAAGGGATCCTTGTGTTAAGATAATCCGTTCTCCAATTTTCTTACCGAATGTCTCTACACAGGCCTTATATTGAATGTTTTTTTAAATTTATTTAATAACAATTCGATTAGCTCAAGTTGGCAAAGCTCAGGTCGGCTAGTTTATAAATAAAGTATTTATTAATAATTCAGCAGTACCCATATACAACGAGGGCATTTTTCGTATTACGAGTTTCCACGTTTCAAGTTGTTATTCAGTTCGTACACTAGATCTGCTGATAGCTGTCATGTGTTTGTGTGAAGCGTGAGTGGGACACATAACTTCGATAGGGTTGCCAATTGACTAGTTAAACTAATAAATCTATTACTTTTTTAGCATCCCGCTGCAAGTTAGGTGAGGGAGGCAAGAGGAAACTTGGGAACCTATTGTGAAAATACTCTATAAAGACACTTTCGTTCCCTACTTTCTGGTGAATTCTGGAGGCATCGCGTGTTGAATGGCGGAACTCAACGCTGTGCTTTGTGTTCCACAATCAAAGCGAAGGAACCAAAATAATTACTTTCATTTAAGTGGAAATAGAACATCACGTTTACGATCAGACACATATACAGTGCGAATCAAAAAAATGTATATAAAATTATACAAAACACCATCACAAACGTAGCATAATTTTTTTTCTATCGACAAACCAGTTAACCAATATATACGTGTATAAATATATAGCTGTATTCAACAAAAACGCTAGCGTAACGGGATGCGCACGCGCAGCGCATGCTAGCTGGCTGTTGACCAGTCGCTTTGCGAGTCATTGTCATACATAAAGGATTTGCGGGCAATCGTTTGAAGGTCGATGTTTTCTTGGTATTTTTCGGTGTTACGTAAACTTTGGAGTGAATTGGTTTCATTTTGTTGTATCATATATTAAACTAGTAGTCGCTTGTGATATTGTTTGCGTGGCCTTTAAGAATTAAAATGAAAAATGGATCTTTCTCTATTAACGTAGAAGTTTTGACAAATGTTCCCCTAGTGCTCCCTTGCACACAAAAGTAAGTCTGTGCCTTGTCTGTCAGTCACTACACTTAAGAGTTTTATTATGATAAATCTGAAGCATATAGTGTTTAAATAAAGAAAGAATTGTGGTACAACCGATAAGTACATTTTCGTGATACGACTTGTAAAATCTACTCAAAAATATCCATATTATATTTAAAATTCTTAGATTATATGGCATTCCATAATTAATATCAATTATCGACAAATGTTAACAAACATACGGGAAACCGAGCAGCAATGGGTAATAACCGCTAAGGACTTTCATATTAGATAATACCAACTCATTATATGACGATAATCACAGGATATAGATGTATGAGATAATTTAATTAATACTTTGTCACTCTGTTCATAAATAACTTGTAAAGCAAATATGTAGTTCATTTTATATTATGTTTACATAAATTATGACTTACTATGCTTATATAAATTAATAGAAAAGTTTCTTATTATTTCTTATTCATTCTGAACCCAAAACAAACTCAAAGTTAGTTTTGGGTTCGATTCCCACGCGAGGAAATGAAATAGGAAATGAAAGTTATTTCTTATTTTCAATTTCTTATTTAACCTAAGGTTCCCAGGTTTCGTCAGCCTACCTTTCTGTGTGAGAAATACATTTTATAAAGCAATGGTTTATATAAATAGAGGCTGTTTTAAATTACATAATATTTACTATCTATAATATAAATTACGAAACTGTCGTACATAAATTAATCTTTTATAAACACATATTCATAAAACAATTTGTTTAGTAATACTAATATGATTATATATAATTAAATATTACAATTTATCAAGTGTATAGTTATTAGAGCGACAGATGGAATACGCAATACCTGAGAACTGCCATGAGTTTTGGCGGAAATAGTTTCACCACCAAGTTGTGAAATGAGGGGGTATTTAAAATAATATGTAAATCTAGCCATACTCAGTTGTCAATTAAGAAGCAAGAACATAAAGATAATGATTTGGCGTTTTGATTGGTGGAACTCAATGTCATCAGACCTGTTGTCACCTTTTGGCATCAGAGAAAATAATATATTGTACCGAGTGGGAATCGAACTCATCACCAGCGACAGTCAGACGCTGTCCCGTCGCTCCAAAATTGTCCTTTAACTCGATATAATTATATTAATGAAAGTCAAACACAAATTAATGTCTCTGAGTATGGCTCAATGACAAAATTAAATGTATTGCAATACATGTATGTATTAGAATAGAGATGTCAAGTAAAATTAAATACATTTGGCAACTTAAACGCAATCAACGTTGACGCTCATGATAAATGGTTAGTCTTCTCATTAACAGATACATTTTGTTAACAAAATGAGTCACTCTCTTAGGACACTATTTTAAATATGCGACTCTAAATACGACTCTACGACACTTGTATAAAATGAATCACTTATATTGATGATATCGTACAGAGATTTATTACCCTGGCGGACCCGACCTACACGACAATTAAAGACCTATCTCCCAAAGCGAAACGGAGGCGAAGGACTTCACTATTTAAAGCTAACTTTCGATCCCGATAAACCACTTTCCCTGTGACTTTCATGAGACCGCAACTTCGGCCCTACTCGGCCACAGTTTCAACCACACGACACTGCACCATTAAAATTCAAATTAGTATTACAGCTGGAACTTTCGATTTTTCGGAACATCGGAGACCCAAATTAATAAACGGTAATGAACACACAGACTTGGTCGGTCAACATTAATAAGCTATAAATAGTTTCTTTAATTATTATAATGCGAGAGTAAGTTTCCGAATCCTTGCTTATTTGGACACGATCATATAAATAAAGTATTTAATAGTTAAATTATTATAAGTAGATGCAATTTAGCTGGCCAATGGCTCGCTGATTTACTGCCGCGATACACTAATTGGTTTCTAGGTAGCAGCTCACTTCTTAATGGCCAATGAGAGGGCAATCATCATTATCAAAAACGTCGATAAATACAGCTTTGAAATGTATTCCCGTGCAACGTTTATATGCTCGCTAGCTATTTTTAACGCGAATCGTTTTATAAAAGTAATTTTTCTAATTCAAGTAACAGGACCAATAAAAATGATCCAAATGAGGTAACTCAAGAAATTCTTCAAGTTCCAGACCTTTCAGACGTAGGTTATGTTGCACATGCTCTCTCGGCATTTGTATTCGTTTGCAGACATTCCGGTGACGAAACACTACCTGCCCGACGGGCGGCCACTAGTTTAATACACGTTGCAAGTTGAGCAAATTCAATATAGAATTTCTAGATTGACCAATTACATTTTGATATAAGAACGGGTTTCTTAATTACATTCAGTATTATGAGGATTAATGTTTGCTTACTCTGATTTTGGCACCAACACCTGTGCCGGTGGTGGAGAAATTTAAATTTCAATACATATTTATTTTTTTGGACTTTAATTCAATAATTAAATTAATTAATTTAACATATTTGAAATATTTTTATCACTAGACAATTAAAATACAAATATTTGAAGCGGTGATGGCAATGTTAAAATGGTGCTGATTCCGCCTAAAGAAGCGGACTGAGGTGGGTTAACGTAACCTATCATTTCGACTTGAGAAAAAACATTTGCAAAAAAGAACATAACGTGTAGCTTCGATGACCTTTGAAATTCTTTACTTGTGTTGAATTAAATTCGTATCTTGACACCTGATGTTTAGGTTGCTTTTCGGTTATCCTGTAACGAGGTTTGTTACCTTACAAAAACACCAAGGAAGAAAGGTGGTACAAAAAGAGAAGAATATGATTGTAAAGCGGTACACAAACGACCTTGGTTTTAACTGTAGGCCACATGCCGGCTGTTGCTCCTTGGGACGCTGGTATGCATAGCCGGTTTTGTTTTTATGGGGGCCACTCCCGTCGTTTTGATGGATTGATTTTGAGACCCTTGATTTCGAGTACGTCGGGTTCCTTCTTACTCGGATTTCAATAACGATTTTATTTCAATTTGTATACAGAAGTTACAATAAATAATTGTTCATTGTATTATTCCTGGGTTAGTATAGTATTTTTTTTTTTTATCCAAATGTTTTGGAGACACCAAGATACATTACGATCCATATATATTTGGGTGATTATATATGTCTTTAAAATATTTAATATGAACTTGATAAATACACTTTTTAGTTCTGGACAGATAGGTCAGTTATTTGTATAAGTACTACTACACAAATCTCACCTACCTTGGGTTATGTTTGATCCGACGACCTCTAGCTTAACGCTATCTTTAACTATTTTTACATGTCGTTTATTAACTTTCTCTATTCTCGATATTGATGTTTTCGGCCCTGACCACGCCTCGTCCACCACCAGTCGTCGTCAGCAGTTTAGAGCATCTTTCTATGCAATTATGAACTTTTACTTTTTAATTTTTGACGTTAAATACATAGAAATACATAAATGTTCGTATGTACGATTAGTAATTTACTTTAATTCAGCTTCACGCTGTATCCTGCACAAGAAACGGTAGGCAGAGGGAACCTAATGTTAACACTTCGTTCCCCACTTTCTGCCAATTTCTGAAGGCATTCCGTGTTGAGAGGCAGAACTCATCGCCGCCCTTTGCCTCGACACCAGAACGAAGAAGTGGAAATATAAACGTAAATAATTATTTCGCTTCCTCGAATGGGTATCGAACCCACAACCGTCGCATTACAGTCACATGCTTGTACCGCTGCGCCACGACGGCCTCTGAATTTATTTTATTTTTATTGCAATGTGTGCACTAAGTACTACAATATTAAATATATTGAGGCCAGTAGTGACGCAGGGGCACAAGTAGACTGTAAACGCGATATGTTGTGGGTTCATTTTCAAAATGAAGAAAATTAATTATTATATATCCTACAGTACAAATTTCCTACAGTATATTCTTATTTAGGTTCACTAAATAAATAAATACAAATTACATACTAAAATAATACTGTCAGCCTGTCGCCGTCCACTGCTCAATGTAGGCTTCCCTCATCAAACACTAATTCTTTTCATTGATTTCTTAACATTTATAGATAATTAACATATTCTATATAGTATATTAAATAGATACCGGAAGTTTGTAGAAAGCGCAATCGTGCGGTAGCGCGGTGAAATTTTAGACAAGCGATATGCATCTTACGTTTTAGTCGTGTCGTGTGAGGTTTGAGGTTATCACGGACAATTATTATGTTACAATTTGTAATTGTACGCCGTGGATTCATTTTCAACGACAATCGGGTCACGTCTCCGAGTTACCTCGGGAAATTAAATTTCGAGGGTAGATCGTGTCCTGGCCAGGTGCACAAGTAGAGGCTTCGATTCCCACTCGGGGTAATGAAAATATTTTCATTCTCTTACTCAGGTAACAAGGTAACGCGATGTTGCGTTCAGCCAGTCAATTCGCAATGTATCGAGAATTCGGTGGAGGGTAGGGAACGAAAGTTTCTTAACGAGAACGGGGTATTTAATTTATTACGTTTGCCGTATTATCCTCGTTTTATCCCTAGTGGGGCAGCTTAGAATAGAGAAACCAACGCCATCCTTCGCCTCGTCCACTGAGAATGGAGCCCACAAAAAATACTACTTTGTCAAAATAAATCAAATTTTTATACAGCAGGTATAATTGTAAAATAATAACCTCTTTTTAGAGTTGGACAATTCTAGTGTAACGTATGGTTATCGCCACTTGAAAAATAACTTGCTGCTTATTTAACATTCCACTAAAATACAAATGACACCACGTCTACCTTAATTTCTATATACCAGATTCACGCATTTACCTTTACAGCAGGGGATGTGCAGGGAACCTAGTGTTAAGACGTAACTCACTTTCCATCCAATTTTCGAATCTTATGCGTATCGAGTTGCCGGCCTCAAAAAGTCACAATGAAATATTTTTAAATTAAAAAATTTTATTCAATATTAAAACTTACATGCTTAGTTTTCGAAAAATCAAATAATTTACCAATAATTTACTAAATTTACTGCCTCAGATTTGAGAAGAATCTGCTCAAGCACACGCGCGGAAGGTGCGGTAGTTTTTTTGCCACCACATTCCATCACGTCAAAGAATTCATTCGCCCAATTGGGAATCGACTCTACAACCGCCGCTGTGCCGCTGCGCCATGACGCTGTTTTAATGTATGTACAATAAACTATAATGTAATAGTATCATTAATTGCAATAACCAAGTCTAAATTGAAGGCAAGTCTAAAATTAGAAACAATCAAGCCAGCCTCAATAAACTAACAGTACTGTACTGTTCCCAATAAAAGCAAATAGAATAGATACTAATGAACCAAAACTGAGGAATCCAACTACGTCAACCGCCAGTTATATACGATGTTGATATAGAGACAGTTCATTTAAGGAATTAGGTTTATCATCTATTAACACTAATAGGAGGCAAATATGAACGATGATATTTCGTTTTATTTATAGAACTTCGAAAGGATTTAATTTTGTTGTGTTTACAATCGACTTTGCTCTGGAGAATTATTATTAAAGCGAGGAATTAAAATCATTCCTTGCTTTGGCAATGAGTTCCTTTTGCTTATCCTACTATACACGGAGTAAACTGTGTTTTTCAAATTAAATTATTATTATATCGACGGCTTGGGTGTGATCTATACCTAAATTTCAATGTACTTCTTTTCTTCTAACCGGTCTATCTTTCAACAAGGACATGTTTTGTGTAAGACAGTCTTGACTTGACTGGAGGAATATCCTGAGGGAGTGGCTAATTTGGACGGTCTATATTTGCCAACTCACAAGTAAGACATAAGCTGAAAAATCTTTAATAGTTAGTTTTCAAACTAACGCAGTCAAAATTTTTAAATGAAACTACCACTATAAAATTTTTTGTTTACTTTTTATTTTATCTATTTTACAAAATTAATCTTAAATCATTCAAAATATATAGACATATAAATTTACAAATTTCTAACCATTCGTTTTATTTATCCACTGTTGTGGTAACCGCTTCACTATAGCGCAGTTGAAATATTCACATAGTTTGTAAATCGATTACGGCATGAAACAGTAACGATATTTGAGAAAATCGTTATAAATTAATCACTTTACAGCTTCATATTCAAAAGTGGTATGTTTTATTTGGTTTTATTTATTCCAAATTTTAGATTTTCCAAAGATTTTAGATTTTTAATATACAAAAATGGATCGCGAAGGTACAAATCCCTGCAAGTGACTTCAACCAGACACGAGTGCCACGATTATATCAGTGTGGTTATGTCAGTGTTCGGGCACTTTGCCACTTGGATTGCTCAAAAATCAGGCGCGATACGGAATCTCAACCTGAATACGAATGGACATTTAAAAATCACAGCATTCGTTGAATATTTCATGGCGGGTTTTGTAAGGACGCGTCAAATTGACGGACATTGTGTAATTTATGTTACACGTGCAATATTTTTGCGTAAAAATTCAAATATCTACATTTTATTAGTCATAAGTAAAAGCGTATGCTTTTCCTGTGGCTTCGTCTGTATGGTTAAATGGAAATAACTAAGAATTCATCACATTTTTCATTTTTACTTCGTTTCTATTCACCCCCATTAAAACATTTCCGTTTCCCACTTTCCAAATTCTATAAGCATGTAGTGACGGAACTTAACACTGTACTTTGAGTTTTTTATGAGCGAAGAAGTGAAAATATTTGATCGAGTGGGAATCGAATCCTATCTAAAAGCTATCGCGTTTCCAGTCAGACGCATGTGCTCCTGCGCCACGAGTCGATGACGGACCTCATTGTAGTATACAAAACTAAATAATTTCACATAACATCATAAGTACATGAACTCAATTCGCAGAGTGCTCGCACTCATCAAAACAAAGTCACTGATGCGTTATACTACACTAGCATTGAAAAGGCCTTCGCGCACGCTCTGTTAACCAACAACAACCGAAACCATCGACTATAAACCAACTATAGAGCAAAGGTAGCCATAGTCTATGGTCAAATATGGGCGAGATCAACGACCGGCGTACCGTTCGCAACAAAAATTAACATTCTCTATGCCTGTTCCGCCGTCATTAACGTAACAGATCAAATCAAATTGTCAGACATTTACAACTCGAGGCTATTTTCTATTTTTTTTAATCTGCAACTCACTTAAAAATATGACGTGCTTCGATGCTTATTTGAATATGTTGTAAGTAAATTGCTTTATTGACTTATTTTTCTAGATGTGGTAACAAGATAAAGTGTGATGTTGAGTTTCGCTACTCGCACGCAATGTCTCGAAGTTTAACGATATAAAGAATGGAGTGTTTGAACACTAGATTCCTTCTGTCTGCCTTGCGATGCGGTATTTTTTCTGGTAACGAGATAAAGCACGGCGCTGAATTCCCCCACTCAATGCCTCCTGAATTCGGCGGCAAGCGAAAAATGGTAGTATTTTAATGGGAACAGACTGTCTTAACACTAGGTTCCCAGGTTCCCTCTGCCTACCCTGCTATGTGCGTGAAACTAAAAAAACCATCAATCTTATAATGCAAGTCAATCAAGAGATAATTACAAATTTCACGGTTTTTTTTATTTTCAATTGGAATGTGACAGATTCAGAATTTGATCCTAATAATAGTAGGACCGGACTGACATTCAAAGATTAACCTCCTTTCTGGTTGAGCCTGAGCTAGCCAATTGAATTAATTTTATATCCCTGAACAACCTAAGCCTAAGCTGCGATTTAATTTATAATATAATTTACATTACTTTATAAATCCGTTCTCAATAGTATTTATTATAATATATGTACTGAAAATTATATTTTACTCCTTTGTTATGACAGGTGGAAATAATAAATAATAATTATAATTAATATCATTAATAATTATAATTATTATTAGCCGTCGTGGCGCAGCGGTACGAGGGTGTGACTGTAACGCGACGGTTGTGGGTTCGATCCCCGTTCGACGTAGTAAATAAATATTTTTATTTAAGTTTATATTTAATATAATATTTCATTTTCTCGAGTAGGAATCGAACTCACAACCTCACGCGAGCACAATCACACTCTTGAGCCCATGCGCCACGACTAGCTATATTTTAAAATATCATTAAAGACTATATTTTGACAAACTTTATGTTCGTAACAATTTCCATAGTTTATAGTTATAGTACTATCATAACCTTCACAATTGGCAATACGACTACCTATTTCACAATATTTAGGAGCTAGTGTGGGTGAAACTGACTAACACACCGCTAAAAAGCTTAACGAGGTAACAGTAAAAAGTTGTCTATACAAACAAATATAAACTTTATTCCTTTACAATAGAAGCTAATGAGGAATTTCAAGATGTTATTAGATAAAAGGGCAAAGTAGATAAGCTAACGTCTTAAGGGATGTTGTTGACGGTAATGGACGAATTGAAAGATGTCAGACTTCCATTGAGTGTTGTTATATAGGAAATATTATACGAGATACCTATTACGGCGCCGAACAATGGCCTGGGTGGGAAACTACTGGAATTTATCGATAGATACAGCATCGCGGACGTTTCTAATAGAATATCGTGCCTTATCGTAGACATTCAATTCAGTTTTAAATTTGACTTTCTCATGAGGCTTGGAGAAATTTGATGTAAATACTCGTATTATATTTAAAATAACAAGATAGTGAAAAAAATTAATTAAATATTCAAAATATTGACAAGAAATATATTTAAAATTTAAACGCTAAAATATTAATGGAATTAGAAAAAAAATATATAATGTAGAACGAACTCGAGACGTATGCACTTAGCTAGATAGAATGTAGGTTGATAGTTAGGGACCGGCACGTACCAATATGGTCAGATAAGATTCCACAAGTATACAGCGTATAGCAGGTTGAAATCTAGAATGGATAAGTATATGCATACCAGAGATGGTATATAAGTATATTTGAGGCCGTTGTGTGGAAGTTACGGTGTGGGTTCGATTTAAACTCGGTGAAATGAATTTATAATATCTCGCTCTGGTAATAGGCCCAAGTTCAGCATTGAGTTTCACCACTCACGCAATGTGTCGAAAATTGTGCTAAAAGTGGGGAAAAGAGTGTCTTAACACTAGGTTCCCTCTGCTTACACATATGCGAGAAGTTGATTTATTTATTTTTTTATTCTAGGACCGTAATATTTAATGTACCTGCGGCTCATCTCCATTACAAAACTCTACAAAACCTCTACCGTTTTATGAATTATTTCAAAATCCCGTGTGGCTTCTGCAATATCTGCAGTTAGTTATTTTGAATTTTATTTGCAGGCAATAATATAAGCTGTGGCTTGTCTCGTTTATTACATAGGCGTGTGGCATCAATGACGAAAATATTGTTATAGCAATTTATGCCCATAATTTAAAGTTTTTATCCTCAACTCGTATGCAGATTTGGTAATCGGTTATCGATCGTGACTCAGGACAGGATTTATGGCATTGATATTGAGAATTGCTATAGGATGTTGGTGGAATTGGTGGGTCTTCAAAATATTTTACGTTGAACTGAAACAGGAAAATGGAAATATTTTATCTTTTAGGTTTATAAAAATTCCTATAACTAAGAATCAATTAATCATTATTTTATTGTTCCTGTGTACATTATAGTGGACAGAGAAAACCAGGTGTCAAGATATTTCGTCTGTCAGTGATACAGTAACGGAGAGTCGTACATATAGATAATTTTAACGCAATAAAGAAATAATATCTACCATCAAAATCAAAACAATTTAAAAACATATCTCGTACTTGTTCTACATTTGCAATGCAACATAATATTATAAATTATACTTATATCTACTTAGATTCAAATCCTAGCGTTATCCAATGTCAGCGCCATTTGAACACTATCTACATCTAAGGTATGTTACCTTATGTAAGACGTTCACGTCGCCGTGACATAATGGTTGACTTTATGTTCTATTTTAGTGCTTCTTTATTTAATTTAGTTTTTTAGCTTCGACGGGGTAGGCAAACAGAATTAGGGAATCTAGTGCCTGTCTAGTGTCCTATTGCCTCTGGCTCCTTTAAAATAAGTGTATTAATGGTTCCCCACTATCCACGGAATTCTGGAGACATTGCGTGTTAAGTGGCAGAACTCAAGGCCGCGCTATGCCTCGTTTAATTACATGAAAATGTCTCAAAGTTTTAACTCAACTATCATACATTTTATTAGAAATGACAAATATTATGAAACATATGTTATTTTTTGTTGCAATATAAAAGTAAATACATTATCGCGTCAACGGCACTTGAGATAGCCGACATATGTATTCTCTATCTACACTCGAAAACTTTCTTTCATCTAGAAGTATCTACTTACTATCTATCGCATACGTAACACGTGAATGCTTATCATTTTTCAAATAAGTTTGTAATCTTTGATAAGAAATTTCGAAATTTCTTTCTCTTATGTCCAAGCGCTCTTTCGTGAATAAAAATAAAAAATTGTTTAATATATATAAAATTTTAAAATAAAATGAAAATACAAATAAAATAAAAGCCTTATTAATATTAATAAATATTTTATTTAAAATGGAAATTTTAAATTATTAATTGGAGGCAATTCTAGAAAAGAAAAATAAAACTAATAAACCTCCACCAAGTTCTAGAAGCGTTCGCTTCCTGCTATATCCCGCATACAGCAGGGTAGGCAGAGACGTCCAATATTTAAGTCACTCTTTAAGCTGAGTTTGGAGAGCACTGTAGTGCCTTGTTAATAGAACAAGGGCATAAAAATAATTCTTTACCCTAATTGGGGATCGAACCCACAACACCTGCTGTCTACATGTGTACAGTACACATATGTTATGAGATGAAGTGGAGGACAAAAAGAAACATTATAAGTAGCCAAATACAAACTACAAATTAACATTTAGAGGCTGTTACTTATTAATTCCGATTGCTTTCTCGTACCGAACAACTTTTACGAGAAATTGATAAGCGATTTGTCTATAATAATCTTTATTTTCCAAGCTTTAAAGGTGATATCTATATAGCTATATTAATAGGACGTGGTGGTTTTAGTGTTGTGTGGGTATTTATAAATTTAATTCTTCATTTCAGATTTATGCTATGGTAGCCACTCTACCATAACATACTTTAGTGTTAAAACACTCTTTTCGGTGTTTGCTTTTTGGGTGATGAATAGGGAAACGCTGCATGCTCAATGCTGCACATTGATCTCGTAATTGATTTTCAGGGATGAGAGTCAAACCAGCAATAGTCGCGTTTAACAATAAGACGTTATGACGCTGGTCGACTGGTAGTGTAGTGTAGTTAATTAAGTAAATAATACAGTAGTTTCAGCGGGCGAATCCGCGAGCGGGTCGCTAGTATTATATTTATTTATATTATATGTATATAACTAAGTTCAATTTAAAATATTACAGCCAATCCTAAAAACAGCCACGTATTTGAAAGGTAACAGCTCGAAGGTAACGTAAGACCTATTTAACAGGGGTGCCACTAGGTACTCTAGGCTCATACAGATTTACATGTAATAGAAGAAATCAAATAACTAATATATATAGGGCAGTATTTTTAGAGCATTTCTGGCAGCTATGTACCTAAGAACGTAGCATTAAGACACTCTGATCTCCCCTCTCCGCCAAATTCTAGAGGCATTTGCAGGTGAATGGTGGAACTCAACTCTTTGCCTCGTAGAGCGTGGAAATTAAAATATTGAATATTACATTTCCTCGAGGGGAATTGATTCCACGACCTGTCGTGTATACAATAGGAAGCTTGTCCTACCTACGTACCAACACACATACAAAAATCATTACAGTCCGAGGACAAGCGAAAGTGCAAATGTCACAGGTACACCGACAACGGTCACGCATTCAGATTTGCTCGGCGACTGTGACGAGATAGAGCTGTATTGTTTTAATTATTAAAAATACTTGTTATTATTGTCAGATATACCTACAGCGAATAGGTAGTTTTGATTTTTAGAGTTAAAACTTAAATTTTTAGCTTCACGGTGTATCCCGCATATATCAGGATAGACGAGGACATTGGGATAAGACACCCATGCACTGCCAAACTTTACACATGCACGCTTGTTGAGTGGTGGAAGTCAATGCCGCGCTTGGCCTCGTTACCATAGCTTGGAAATTAATATATGAAAATATAACTCGCAGCTGCCGCAAAACAGTCAAAAAATATTTACAAGTTTTTAAAACGAATAATTTGGAAGAAAGAAAATCTCAGACACTCGAATGCCTAAAGAAGTTCCTTGCCCCGATGGTATTCAAAATAAAATAATTCAATGTAAACATATTATAGTAGAAACACGTTGTTTACTCGACGCGTTGCTTCTATGTATGTTTTGTTTAACGTGTTTTAGCGGTTAGCGATCAATGAGTTTACTTATAGTACGGTCTACGAGTCGTGGCCTTCAAGGAACTTCAAAGGAATTCGATGTAGATGGCAGATTTTATTAGTATTTTTCATAGTTAACATTTTTTTTTCGCGAGACAAAAATGCACAAAAGTTCAGGAAACTTAAGATTAAGGTGGTCACAACTCGTCGACCATACTATACATATGTAGGCATATGTACATACATATTGGTTTGTTTATTACAATATTATTTAAGAATATACTGACATCGGCATTCCTTTATATCAATATAAATACAATAAATATTATTTTTATTGTATTTATAGTGATATAAAGGAATGCCGATGAGGCCGTCGTGGCGCAGTGGCACAAGGGTGCCGCCCGTAAACGCGACGGTTGTGGGTTCGATTCCCACTCGAGGAAGTCAAATATTTCTTTACGTTTATATTCTTCGCTCTGTTGTCGAATTATGATAGGAATTATCTAGAATTAATGAAAGTTATTTCCTCGCTCTAGTAACAAGACAAAGCACGGTGTTGAGTTCCGCCACCCAATACATCTCAAAATTTAAGCGGGAAATTTGAAACAAAATGTTTTAATAGTAGGTTGAATTGAAAATATTAAATATTTCATTCCTTCGAGTTGGAATCGAACCCACCCATTAAATTTATCACCTCAGCACGCTCGTCCTCTCTTGCTACTACTACAACGGTAGCACTATTACGATATAAATTATCAAAATAACGGTACGAAAATGGTCAAAGCTAAAGTGAAGATTTTATCAATGTTGATATTAAAATAGCCGTCGTGTCACTACGAGAGTTCAGGAGTTAGTGAAGCAATTAAACACGTTTACGGTCCATCTAGCATCTTAACGAGCTTTTTACTTGTCTTTATGTGAAATTGCTTCCTTGAATAGTGTGTTGCAGTTTACAGTTCAGCTGGTGTTGCTGGAAGGTTAGTGCTTATATAGATAAGGGATAGCTGTTTCAACGCGAGGGTTGTAAATTCAATTTCTGTATATTTTACGAATGTGTTAACAACAAAGGCCAGTCGTGGCGCAGGGGCACAACCGTGTGACTGTAAATTCGACAGTTTGTTTATTCAATGCCTAAATACCTACCTAATTTCTAAGACTATATAATCTATACTGAAAGAGAACGTTAAAATTATTTCTTTAAGGAAAAAATATCCCGTTACAGAGTTAAACTAATGGACTTAGAAAATTTAAATTTGGTATCTACGTAGTTTAGGGAGTGTAGGTTACCACTAAGTGAGGATTTTGAGAAATTCGAACAAAAACTGTAAAAAACTTGATTTTTCCATTTTAAGTTTAAAGTCCAAACCAACAAAATATAAAATAATTTGAGCCACAGTCATGTAAGTTATAATATTCAATAAATTCTACGATATAAAAAAGCCTTAAAAAATAAGCTAATGAAGTTTACACTAGAAAAACTATAAAGATGAATCTAGATCCGGTTCTAAGCTGTTTGCTGTCAATTTTTACAAATATTGTCGGCTATTCCTGATTGAGAACACGCTTCTAGAGGAATAAATTAGTGGTTGTAATAGGGTTGCGAGATTTTATTTTCATATCGGTGATATATAATTGTGAAATGTAAGTTTTTAGAAGCTTGTTTAAGCAAAAAGTTCTTTTATGCCTAGTAAATTACATTAAGTGTGATTTTATTGAAGCAAAATATTATTTAACTTTTGAAATTCTGATAAAGATTTATTTGATTTAGGTTTCTAGTTTGCTATCGACTATTTTTTTCCCTTCATTTTTACCTGATAGACAGAATACATTGCTGAAAAAGTTGTAAAAGTAACCAACTAATGAATTTAACAATAAAAGTGTAAATATTTCTTTCTAAATAGTTAAGTCCTGTGAGCCTACTTCCTTCTGAATTTATGATAATTGCATTTCGAATCTTAGAAGCATTCAAATCATATCTATATTACTTTGTCTATATGACATTAGCATTCCACCACTTCCATTAAGACAGGCAACCCTAACCAACAGCAGATCACCAGATGTACCTCATACTTCGAAGGTATATCGTAAAGGCGGGCGTATGGCGAACGGATTTAGACGTCAAAATAAACTTTCAAGGGCAATGCACTGTAACTACGGACTACCGACTAAAAGCTAAAATTAATATACTATCGTATCTCAGGCGTGTATGAACTTTGTACTTATTCATAAAAGCCGAGTGCTCTTTGAGTTTATTGAAATTATCATATGAAATTACTGTATGGTTTGTAGATTGGAAATTATTGAACTGAAACTCATATGTAGTTTAAATATTTCATTTATTATATTAAATGTGTATAGGTCTATTATAATGACGATTGTAGGTTCGATTCTTATTTGTGGTATTGAATTACCTTCAATTCCTCACTCTTTCAACTAAACAAAGCGTGTCGTAGAGTTTCACCACTTAGCACGCGATGTCTCAAACATTGAGTTGAAAATAAACAATGTGAAGTTAAATAAACTCACTTTTTTCAATGATTTAGTATTGTATTTTAATCTTTAATTTTTTTTTCAATTTTTCATTCCTTTGTAAAGTGAAGGAGTAAGCTCTACGTAATTACGTTAGCGCCGCCTCCGCTAATTTGAGCACAGAGCTCTTTGTACCGAAACCGAACAACTAACTGTACAACATATTTAGATGCGAATTTAATTGTGCGTTGTAATAACAGATATACGGCTGTATAAGTAAAGTCAAATGAAAAATATATATTTCAGAAATTATGTTTCACGGGTCACCTGTAATATTCAAATTTTCTATCCTATATTTTTAACACTGTATTTTAAGTTTCGTTACCTAACTTTTTTTTTTTTTTTTATGGGAGAGGACATGGCAAACGAGCGTTCGGGTCACCTGATGGTAAGTGATCTCCGCCGCCCACGACCCCATGCAACACCAGAGGAGTCACAGGTGCGTTGCCAGCCTTTAAGGTGGATATGAAGGGCACCGGGGCCCAGCATTACCTAATGCGAAACGCAGTGGCAAGGGTCACTACTTCAAGCCGGTTTTAAATGCCGGGGGTGGTATTAAATCCGGTCGAGTCTGCCTATGCGTGTTGCCATTACTGGCGACGTGACTCTACCACACGTACTTTAGTCGCCTCTTACGACACCGACAGTACCAGGGTGATCCTATTCTAAGCCGAGACCACACTTAGCACTTAATCTTATCAGACCAGTAAATAAAAAAATAACGAAGCTTTCTGTTGCGTTCACAGTTAGATATTTTGAAAAATGTTAGAAAAACTAGATATTAAAATTAGACAAAGGGAATCTGAGAAATGAAAATATGAAATGTTTCATTCCCCCGAGGCTGATAGAACATTCAATCGTCGCGTTTAAACTCACGCTCCAGTCCCTCAAAAAAAATCTTTAAAGTACAAGATATAAATAATATATATATAATTTTAAATATTTCGTACTTCTAGTTCAACGCGATGACGGTACAGCGGGCGTTGGCTACGCAGAGGTCACTGATGTTTGCTTATAGAATTGAATGTTTATATTGAACAATTCTGTTTACTTTAGTGTAGTAAAATCTTAAACATGTATATATATAAATACTATGAAGAAGACATCTCGTATAAACAAAAATATTTTTTATTATCACGGAAACGAAAGATCGTTTGGTACTGCGCAAAGAGAATTAGAATTTCTATAAAAAAAAATAATGAATGATATTAAATGCTGTTGAAGTCTCCTCGGAAAACTAATGCTTATTTAAATAAATAAAAGTTAATTTTATTTTTAATTAATATATATTTTAAAAGCGCAATTGGTGAGTTTCTTGCCGGCTCTTCTCAGCAGATTTCCGAGGCGATGGTACCTTCCTGTAAGACTTTATATAGAATATAGTAAATTTTATGAAACGATGAGGATTCAATAGTGCAGCATACACTGACTTGATTAAATAATTGAATTGACGAAAATATATTTTTAAAATTTAATTTGAATGTACTGATACATTATAAAGTCTTCACTGACATGTAGCAAAATATGTCTTAATCTAGCGGAAAATTTAATTAAAATTGACCGAGGATACAATAGAATGACGATGATGATGATGACTAAAGGATTTCAAACAAAAATGTAACAAGAATTACATCACGTCATGTGCACACACTACCTTTTATAACGAAATTATAATGAATTGACGAAAAAATAACATACGTAAGCTTATTCTCTATGAAGTCAAGTACTATTTGTAAGTTTGTTAAGTTGTCCTCGTCGCTTGGACGTGGAATCTCTAATACCTGCGCTGTTAGAATACTGATGGAACGTGTCTGTAGCGGTTTCGATTTATGCCCCTTTCTTGGTATATCTGTAGCTTTAATTGATCTAATATGGTGATCAGCTGTGCAGTGTTCCATGCCGGCTTCGGGAATGGAATTTGTGCTGCTTATTATTTTGGACAATCTTAGTAAGATAAAATTTAACTATATTAAACGAAATTTAACGAATTAGGGGTAACTTTAACAGCCTACCTTACAAAATGGACGAAGACATGAAGAAAGTAACAAACAGACGTACACACAGATAATTCTATATAAGCTCAATAGTGATCCTAAATAATAGTTTAGTTAGTCACGTCTCACCATTTTCAATTCGATTGTTGATTGAGTTCAAGCCCGTGGCAATATCACATAAATTGTTAACAATGTCGCACGTACAACGCTGTCAGAGATAGGATTTATTGGGAGTATTCAAATTGGTCGTATTTAACGGAGATTAAGTACAGTTAGTCGTTTACTGTGACACACTTGAGGTTTACTTTGTAATAAAGACATGGTATCGGTAATAAAATTCTGATGGAGACGTTAAAGTTTTACAATGAATTTTTATAATAATACTGACATTTATATACGAGCAACAAAAGCGGACCAAAAGTAGTGCCTTGAAGTACTCTCAATATACAAGATAGAACATTATTGTTATCTTCTGTTATGGAACGACATAGAAGGAGAATATTATATTTTTATAGTGAATGCAGTCATCATCATTCAGTGCAAGCGACATGTAAGAGTCATATACCACATAATGGGATTCAAAGCTAGATTCGCAAGGTCACGGTACAGCCGTCACGCGTTCCTTCATTTATGCGCTGGCTCAAGTTATTTCATATTTGTGACAAGTGAATTTTCGAGAAGTGAAATTTTATGTTTCTTTTTCCATTACTTTAAGAGCATTACGATGTGATTACTCTGATGTTAAATTCTTATGTTTCAACTCGTTATTACATATAACATGTGCATTTTTTGCAGAACTAAAGTGAAAATGAAAGTTTTTAGGTATTTAGATTTTTTTATAACCAGTGAAATCTTGATTTTCTCTTTGTTACATTTATACACGATCCTTAATAACAGAATTGTTTTTAACTATCACGATTAGAATTAAGTCTATATGTCCATATAAATATACTTTGCCATAACAAATTTCCAAAAACCTTTAAAATTTTCAATATAAATTCGTTATATGCACCAGTAAATCACTTGCGCCCAACAACAACTGGTCGCAGACGTAATAAATAGTTGAGAATTACGAACTGTGAATACGCAGTGTCAAGACGCAGTAAATATGTCCTGCTTGATGTCGACTTGTCGTGCTCTATCCTTGCTCTTGTAGCTGTTTGATAATCTTTATCTATCTATTTACATAAGTGGGTGAAAAAAAAATGGATATTCATTTTTCCATAGCACAAGTCTTTAATTTAAAATAGAATTACATAAAAAACATTCATATCTCACACTCACTAAATCTGTATTCTAACAGATTTAAAATAATTCTTCACTCTGGTATCGAAGCATAAGCGCGGCGTTGAGTTTCGCCACTCAATAAGAAATATCTCCTTAATTCGGCGAAAAATAGAGAACGGAGTGTCTTAACACTAAATTCCCTCTGCCTACCGTGCCGTATGCGGCGTGAAACTTAGACATTACACTCAATTGAGACATTTGCCTGACCAGATCATTTCACGTTTTATCTCGTTAAATGTAATTCTGTTATAGTGAAAGAAGCCTTTGCCCTTGTGTTATTTATAAACTATCTACGTCGTGTGCTTTGGTGATTTATTATTTATATATGAGCGGTAGCTACGTGTGAATCAATACGTAATTCTATTTTAAGCTGCAACAGAAGAAAGAGAGATTAAAGGTTTTTTCTTTAAACTTTTAATATGTATTTTTTTTAGGTTCACGCTGTCTAGGTCTCGAACATAGCAAGAAAGCAGAATGTTCTCATTAAGACACTTCTATTTCGTCGAATTCTCGAGGAAAAGCGTGTCGAGTGACGAAACTCAATGCCTCATTTTATTTATTACAACGGGGAAATGAAATTAATTTAAACAACAATTACTCCGATTATGATGATGCTTTTATACGGTAAAAAAAATGAGCGGAAAATATTGAAACTGTATGAGTTTTTGATAATACTCACAAATCAGTTGGAAAAAAAAATAGATATCAATCTTAGACAGTTTCTAAATTGCTTTAAAAAAAAAACAATCTACCTCCAGATATTGTCTTTTAAGACGATTCAAATTCAAAAATGAGATTTGATTTCAAGCTTTGTCGAGTTGAATGGCAATTACAAATTTCACTGGAGCGTCAAGTGTGACGTCGAACCAAAGTTACCGTTCCCGTAACGGTAGCGGTAGCAGCGTATGGACCATAATTAGCTAAATTGTTCGCCTCTCAATAATTTACGCTACCGGGCTTGCGTCTACCTATATCTATTTCAGTCTCTGTAATACCATTGTTTCTAATATCTAAAATTTGTTATTAATATATTAAGATAATGGTACATATTTATGGTAAAACTTGTAATATTAATAATGGGTGACTGTTATAGCATCTATATAAATTGTTTACATATTTAATTATATTATTTAAGAGAGAGAAATCACTTAAATCACTTTGATATTGAATTAAATTTATATCAAATAAACATCTGATATGCGGTCGTCATGGCGCATGGGCACGAGCGTGCGATTGTAAAGCTGTTTTGGGTTCGATTTCACAGGGGAGAATGAATTATTTTATATTTTCATGCTCTCTCATTGCTCATTTCACGGTCTGGTAGCACGCGAAACTCAACGCCGCGCATATCAAACAAGACACTCAAACAATACAAAAGCACGTAGATACATGAAAACAGATCAGATGTACCCTACGCCCGGCCGCACCGTTACCGGTATTTGGGTCGGTCCGCCCGTAGCAGTATGCCACGAGTTGACGATGTTATTTATATCAATTAACCACGCGTCGTGTCATTTTTGCGTCTGTCCGTACGTTATTGGGTTAGTTGGGGAGTTCATTTTATTAGTTTTTTCTTTTTTACTATCACAGAGTGCAAATTTTCTTGTCGCGTTTTTTAAGTTTCACGCTATTTCCTAGAAATTGCTGGATTGGGTGAGAGAATCTAGTTTTAAGTCATACCGTTAAAATTTTGCGGTGTACGGAGTGAACGCCACGCTTTGTCTATTTGTTAATTATAATTATAACCTTTTTTTCATATAAAACATTGTTCGTTTCCATAGTCCGTTTAAGAAATTGCCTACTAATTTTCCGTTATTCAACTTGAAAAATAAGAAACCAACAGATATTACATTAAATAACGTAAAATACGAGAAACGTTTTAATAAACTACTTTTCCTAACGTTCACCCGTAAAAGGTGGTTTTCGTAGTTGTAATGTAAATGTAATGTCGTAATTTCATTGTTTATGCGACAGAAATATTATAATAATGTTATTTGTACCAGTGTCAAGTTAGTAGGTCGGATTTCTTATTAAACATTCTACCATATTGAGGAGACGCCCGCTCGCGGCTTCGCCAGCTCGTTCTACATAACTATTCATTTACGAATATGTATTGCTTTTGTTTTCTAATAATATCCTTTTAAAATTGTGTACAGCACAATAAATGAATTAAGATTCAAATAATTTAATAATAGTTAATTTATAATGGGATAAGTTTTTTTATTTATAAACAGATCGATATCGATATGTCACACAAAAAACTGAATGTCAAGAGAAGGTCGTTACATCCAATTGTAAAAATTGTAATCTGTTAAGCTATTTCGATTTGGTTTTTATTAATTAGAGATAAACGCTACAAATAAACAGAGATAAAAATTTAATTCCATTACGTTATTAAGTGCCAACTTCCCCCAATTGGGAATAGAACCTACAATCGCGTTTACCGCCGCGCATGCTGCTGCGCCACGACAGCCTCTATAATATGTTTTATAATTTTATTTGTATGCATTTTCTATAGTCTTCCATACCATACATTTAAATTTTTATCTTTATTGCGTTACGGTAATGTTAATAGGAATGTACTATATGAGTAAATAAAACATAACATAATATGGAAGTAATATTCTTTTTAGGTTTATGTTAGATCTCATGGATTTTCGACCCATGGATTATTAGATACTGGTTTTCATTTATTAACATTCTAATATTACATAGGTCCTCAGACATCTTGATATCGCGAATCTACTCGTTTTATTTTATGTTATTCTTTTTACATAAACTTTTTAGGCCGCAGTAGCGCAGGGGAACAAACGTGAGACTGTAAACACGACGGTTGTGAGTTCCATTTTCACTCATGGGAGTTTTAATGGGAAAGGAGTTCCTTAACACCAGGTGCCCAGGTTCCCCCTGCCTAGGTGCCTATAGAAAACGTCACCGTTGTTGATTCAATTCTTACCAAGTACTGTTGGACAAAAAAAAAGTGTTAAGTCACTCAATACATAAGGAACGGAACGTTTCAACACTAACCCCTCTTTTTACTCGGAATACGCGGAATATATCGTGAAGTTATAAAAAAATCTATCTTCCAACATAGTAAATACATAGATTGTACATACAATACGTACGTGTTTTCCTTAATGAGATGACCCACAAGAAGCTACCATCTACGTGACCACAGTTTGTGACGGAATGTCGTCGATTTTGTCACTTATGCGTGACGATGTCACTCGGTGTCTGACCCCCTTAGCAATATGCTATAAGCGAAATCATTAACTTACTAAATACTTAATAAGTATGTGTTCGGAACGTGACAGTGCACGTTTGTGGGTAACTGTTTAAATGTTAATTGTTTAACAAGATTATTATATTCAGTTCACTCGCGATCGTGACATTTGTCCATATAAAAAAACTTACCAATTAATTTGAATCTCTTAAGGCTGCACATACCTGTATATAAAACAAATTTTATTATTAATCAATAAAACAATTTTTTTTTTTTAAATATCATTGTTTAATATAATGTACGGAGTAACGAGTAACGGTTGTGTGTTCGATTCCCACTAGAGAATAATTGTTAAAATTTTTCACATCGATACAAGGCGTGGCGTTGCCTTTCTCTACCCAACACGCAATGTATCGTAAATTAAACGAAAAATAGAGAACGGAGTGTTTTAGCACTAGTGTTCCCTCTACGTACAATGCTCTGCGAGATAAACGTGAAACTAGATTTGAACTCCCACTTACAATCGAAAGCTACTTCAATCACACTAATCTTCATCAAATATTGATATAAGCTATAAATGATCAAATAATAGAGATCGGTATGCAAACAATTTGTTAACGCTATTTTAATAACGTACAGACAGCGGGAAGCGGCAGTGGGTCAGATTCATATGTACTGTAATAGAATAAAATGGTTATAAATATCTCTATATATCTATATATTTCATATTTTTGAGGAAAAAAAATAAACTTCGAAACCCAAGTAACGTGGCAGTCATTTCTTCTATTCAACATTTCATTCCATTTCAGTTTAGTTAAAGTGGAGAAATGGAAGACTTGAGTGAGAGACTTAAGACTAGATTTTCTCTGTCTATCCGTCTATTTGGGATACAGCATAAAGCTACAAAAAAAACTAGTCTCAAGGCGAACAAAAACGCGAGCACGAATTAGTCTAAATATAAATAGCAATACATGAACACGGCAACGGTAACACGCTTACGTGAACTGCACCTGTCGGTTATGGAAATGGTGGTTTTAATTAAGAATTGCTTTTTTAATAACTTTGAAACGACTTTAAATTAAAAAGGTTAAGATTTTGATATGTATGTTTATTTTATTGTTAGATTTAGATAATATTTACTTGAAAGATATTTGAAATAATTTTTTTAAATATTATTTTTAATGTTTCAAATTGATATTTTTTGTATCCCACGCAGGCAAGTAGAATGAAACTAGTACTAAGACACTACATCCTCATTATGACACTTTGATTCTCCATTTTCCACCAAATTCTGGAAATATTATATTTGATTTCCTCGACACGGAAACCGAACCTACTACCTGTCACGTTTACAGTCGTACGCTTGTAGCCTGTCATAACTTGCCTCCACCAGTAAAAGAATTTTTGTATTTACTAATCCATGAAGTACATTAATGATATCAAGGTAACTTAGTTACATCCATTTGACCGTGCATGCGAAGCCGCAAGTAAGAGCTAGTTTATATATAAAATTGACAGAATAAAGCGGAAGCCACGTAAATTTCACTACAGGAAGGCTAATAGGGTGATGACATTGTTTAAATCGGATTTCACTGTAATCTTGTTAAGTTGAAAGCGAAACATTTTATTTATATATATATAAAACAATTATTTGTTATATACAAACACAATATTGTCAATTTATATTGTCTAATGTCTTTAAAAGTTTTATTATGTACCTAGTACCTATACGTACGGCCGTCCGGTAGAAACGACCGATAACAAATGTTGCAATAACAAAGTAGCTAATTTAAAATCTGCTGGATTCATTCTTATTTATTGCGCATATTAGCGGAAATAAATGGCGAACATTACTCAATCAGGTTACGCTTGTACATCAAAATCAATGACGTTGGCATATTGGTAGCCGCGCTGTGTTATAATAGCCTCAGCGTTCAGTTGTGCCACTGTGACTTATCATTACTTACCATTTGATTAACCTGCTGTATGCGGGATACAGCGTGATGTTCTTTATTTTTTTAACACTTGCTGTGTTTGAGAATAAGGCTATTTTCTTCAAATTGTTGTACACCTTTTTCGTGCGGGAAAATGAAAAAAAAATTAATTCCTCGAATGAAAATTGAACCTAGAACGTCAGACGCTGTGCAGCTGCTCCACGACGGTTTTAATAAGTAGCGTAAAACATGTAAAATATATGAACGCATAATATTTTGCTGTCTGTCTGTCATACAGAATAAAAGCAACATATTCGCAATGATGCTACAAATGACTTAGTTTGCTGTGATAAATGATTTCGTCATTTCGGTCGTTCATTCTTAGTAACGTATGGAGATGGATCGACGGCTAAAGCGACTATTAACATAAATGAAGTTGTTAGTGTAAAGTAAAATGGTTTGTAATGGACGGTATGCATCACGTTGATGGAATTTCAAAATGGTTGCATTTGCTGTGCTGATTTTAATGGTGTATATTTTAAAATATGTTCCTGTTTTTGCGACTCTTTAATAAAATTTTATTAAAATTTAATTGTTTTGCTCTAAATTTGTTGATTTTACGAGGGTAGATGTAACTGAATATGACATGTTTATTATTTTTTAAACGAACAAATAGTAGAGAAATATGAGGTGAAGTGGTGTGTTCTAAATTTTAAATATAATATGTAAAAGTCGCTTTACTACATTATATTACGTATAAGGACATAAATGGGTTCAAATAATTATGTGTTTTATCTGTATTCGTTAGAGCAAGAGTAATAAATTGTAAAATAAAACGAGAGTCGCGAGCTACCACTAGTATTCTAATGCCATTCAGGGTCACACAAGTGGCCCATCTCCGCGAGTCCTACAAACCAAACGCAGATGCGTACAGAATGCTGGCCAATTACGTTACGAACAAAAACTGCGGCGACGTAATGAGCGCTGTGACGATAGAATGTTGACCGTCCTCGTGACAGGGTTACTTCGTGTAGGTAGATAGATATTTAACGAGGTATAGGTAGATAGATACTAAACTATGGGGATTGTTTTATTTATAATTTATCAATATTAAGTGATATCATCACACTGTAACACGGAAATAGCAGAATAGGCAATGGATGATGATGTTAAGATAGTTTGTTCTCTACGCACCGCCTAATTTTTTAATAATTGCGTATTGAGTAGCAGAAGTCATCGTCGCTTTCTCTTGTCACCAAAGTGAGGTAATGAAAATAAAGCATTACCCCTAATGGACATCGAACCCACAACCGCCATTTTAATAGACAGCTCGCACATATATACATTTGTAGATAAGTAGATAGTATATATCAATTTAAAACAGAAGCAATCATTTTACGGGTAGTTAGAAATCATTTTCTTTTATTCAAGCGATTTGTCAGTCTGTAGTTAATTGTTTTATATACTGACAGCATTTAGCACAATAAACTATAGAGCAAAAAATTGGATGTGCGCACGCGCCGCTGTTGGGTCGATCGCGACGAATTGTGGCGCACGAATGACACAGCGGCCTAGTTGTGGCATTCGTGGTGCTAGTTTAGGAATGAATTAGAATAATTCTAAGAATATTTTCTATATATTAAATAGAGTTGCAGTGTTATTGTAACACAACGCCCGTTCCCACTTGGGAAGATTAAGTATTATTTTATAGTTTTTCTTTTGTCCATTTTCCTGCCAATGACGAGACAAAGCGTGATTTATCTATGAATGTTTTCTTTTTTTGGGTAGTCATTATGTGTATATTGATTCAATTTCGTTAAGATAGGATATATAGACGCATATAAAATACCTTTATTTTCACATATACTACCCACAGTATGTCCTAGCGTGGATGGAAAATGGAGAACATAATAATATTATATTAGAATTGAGAAAAATAATTTTAATAAATATAAGTAACGATTATTCTATACAAATAACTAACTCGCTCTCACTATGACCACACGACGAAACGAGGTGAGTTCTATTAATTTTAAGTGTATGATTGATGCAAGTAACTGCTAGTCGCATTACGCAGTTATTGGAGTTCGGCACGACACGCTCGTTTAGGTTAGTGTCGAAGTAACCACTGGATAACATACAATATAAACAAATTGTTTATATAATTTCATTGCTCGTAGATAGAGAGAACCAAGAAGGTTAAGACACTCTGTTCTCCATGCAACATTCAAGTTTTCGAGACATTACGCTTTGAGTAGTGTAACTGAATGACGCGCTACGTGTTACCAGAGCGAGGTAACGAAAATAATAATCCTTCCTGGATATCGAACCTACAACCGTCGCGCTTAATAATTTCATATATTCGTAAATTCATATATTATTTCATATATTTAGCCGTGTGGTCCCGGCTTAGAATAGGATCACCCTGGTACTGTTGGTGTCGTAAGAGGCGACTAAAGTACGTGTGGAAGAGTCACTTCGCCAGTAATGGCAACACGCATGGGCAGACTCGACCGGATTTAATACCACCCCCGGCATTTTAAACCGGCGTGAAGTAGTGGCCCTTGCCACTGCGTTTCGCATTAGGTAATGCCGGGCCCCGGTGTCCTTCATCTCCACCTTAAAGGCTGGCAACGCACCTGTGGCTCCTCTGGTGTTGCATGGGGTCGTGGGCGTCGGTGATCACTTACCATCAGGTGACCCGAACGCTCGTTTGCCTTGTCCTCTCCCATATAAAAAAAAAAAAAATATTTTTCCTTATATTAGAAATTGCCATCATGATTAATGCTTTTAATGATAAGTCTTAATGGTCATAAGTTTTTATATTAGTTTCTACGAACACACTGGTGCTAATATCGTAAAATAACACAAAAAACTATGTGTTCTTTTAATTGGAACATTTGCGCCGTCAAAATGAATTTGCCACGTCGAAGCCTTTAGATCGTATCGATGGATATTGTGAAAAAAATAACTTAGAACGTGTAAAACTTGTTCATTATACGTTTATTAAGTTAATAATGTTACGGTATCGATTTTTTGTATAGATTTTTACTTGTAACTCTGAGACAGAGGGAACATATTGTTAAGACACTCCGTTCCGTCTCTAGCCTGCTGAGTGCAGGATACAGCGTGAAGCTGATTTAATTTTAGTTCTCAAAAGTCATCGAAACTCGAGTCGCATATTTAGTATTTTTTTGTTTCTGTTAATGATTACAATTATTTGGAAAGTGTAGTTTATTTTATGTAGCGCCAATATTTACAATATTGACTAAATTCAAGCATGCGTTGTGGGTATTTTCTATTATAAAGTAGTCGTCATCCGTATCTTTGTTTGGGGGTTTTTTTAGATAGCTGTACCTATCCCGCGCAGAGCAGAGATAGGTAGAGGGAACCTGAGAACCTACTCTCCCTCTGTCAATAGAGCGAGAAAATTAAAATATTAAATATTTCATTCCCCACTCAAGGGAATTGAACTTACCTAAACCGTCTTATTTCATTAGCACACTCGTGCCCCCTGAACCACGCCGTCATCTTAACTCAATCATTTCTTAACAATTTATAGATTATTAAATAAACATATAATAAAAAGTAATGTGTGTAGGTATATTAAATGAATATAAATTTCATTTTGAATCTCGAAATGCGTTATTTTTTACTCGCAAGACGCAGAATTAAATGGGGAATACAGTGCAAGTCTATGTAATAACATCTCGTACAATTCCTTTCAAGAGCAATTTTCTTAAACACTATTTAAATACCGGCGTAAAACTACATTGAAAACTTAGAATGTGAGCTAAAAAATCTAAAGGCACATCATTAGAAAAAAGAGATAGACGTAACAAGCAGGCATACCTACATAAAATCTAGTTATATTAGATTTTCAAAGGACAGACATCTGATAATTACATCAGTACATTTCTATATATAGTCATCCAGAGCTCGAGCTAGGTTTTTTAGACGTTCTGTATATATCCTATCGATGCCATTTGTAATGGCTTTTGATTTTTTTTAGCATCACACTGTATCCCGCATGCAGCTGGCGCCTAATGTTAAGACACTCTCACTTTCTGCTGAATTCTGAAGGCATTGCGGAACTCAACGCCGCGCTTTGTCTCGACACCAGAGCAAGAAAATGAAAATATATAATATTTAAGCTGTCGCGTCTACAGTAACACATTTGTGCCCATGATCCACGACTGGCCTTCATAGAAGTTTTTACTGTCTATTGATAGAGCCAGACGCCTCAAAAGATCTTAAAGATACATATAAATTTATTTCTTTTGATTTCTTGTACTTAATCTGAGTGGTTGCATAGGTTTTTATATATTTTTAGTAATTACCGATGCAAATTAATATAATATAAAAAGTAATAATATCAGAATAATAAACAAAACGAACCATTTTTCAATTTTGAACGTAAACTTGGGGACCGGAGTGTGTTAACTCTAGGTTTCCTCCGTCTACCCTGCTATATGCGGAACAGAGCGTGAAACTACAACCTATATAAAAAATACTACCCCGAACTGGATTTAAATTTAAAACTATCGTGTCCAGTCAGTCATTTTAACTTCGGTTAAAATTGCTTGTATCATTAATATATGAGCCTTATCTCAAGAATGTTATACAAAAAGATAATTGTAAACACAAAAATCCGAACGACATTATAACTATAATATAATAATGATACAGTTAAAAGAAGCAAAGTATTTAGAGCACATTACGAGTACCACAACTTAATTCTGGTTGAAAGTAAGGTAATAACTTTGACATTTATCGTTTTATATGTGAATTTTAAGTAGATGTGCCAAGGACTGTTTTAAATCGATCTTTTATTTTGTTAGTAGCGACCCGCTCGCGGCTTCGCCCGCTTGTACTACTGAATATATTTAATTTATTTAATATTTAATTATTGATGTTAGACTATTCCACTGCGCTACACTGGCCTCAAGATAGTATCAATACAAAAAAGAAAAACTCTTTTAAACTTTTACATATTATTATTTTTTACATATATTTGGTCCAAAAATCCCTTTTAAGTAAGCTACAGGCAGAATTAATGAGTAATTTTTTCCGCTTATAACGACAACGCGACTTCGTAAAGATTGATATTTTTAATGATGTTTCCAGACTTTTTGACACAAAGTTTGTTTATATGACAGTATTTGTAATTGGGATTAAAAATATACCAAACTGAAAATTTTTGTGTCGTCGTGGCGCAGAGGCACAAGTGTGCAACTGCAAACGAGACGGTTGCGGGCTCTATTCCTTTATGGGAAATTATAATATTTAATATTTTCTCGCCGTAGTAACGAGGCAGAGCGGGGAGTTGAGCTCCATCACTCAAAACGCGATGCTTAAAGAATTCGGTGGAAGTTATGAAAACAGAAGTATCTTACCAGTCGGTTCCCTTTGATTACTCCGGTATGTGCGAGATATAACGTGAAGCGAACTCCGCACCTTATTGTGCAATATCGGGAAAAAGATAATACATCCCCATGAATCAGAACCTCAATGGTTGTCGGTTTGATGCCCACGTATAATGCTCCTAATTATTAGAGACAGAAGACAGGCAGGCGAGACATTGCGTATTTTTATATTAAAGAAAATTAAATAAAAAAGTTTTAATACATTTTTAGCAGATTCAAAACAAAATATGAATGATAACCATATCTATTTATAGTACACTGGTGTACCACTTAAATTTCTAAACGAATATAATAATATATGATCCCGGTATAACCAGCTTTTCGCTATGAACAGGCTGTACCAGCTCGTATCGCACTTACCGCAGTATCACTACTAATCTAATAATATTTTTTATCAGATTCACGCTGGATCTTGCATAAGCAGGTTACGCAGAGGGAACCTAGTCGGGAAACTCAATCTGGTCCCAACATACCACCTTCTTACTTATTAATTTCAAATAATTAATTCTCCCAAGTGGGAATTGAATACACATCCGTCGAGTTGCTGCACCACGAAATTCTAATTAATCAGTGATGAATTAAATAATATTATTTAATTTCGAGAGAGTCATAAATAAAGAGAATTTACTGGCTGCCTACTGTTTAAATTTTATAGAGGTTACTATTGGACACGCAATATACAGTTAATTGTTAGGAATATAAAATGACGCTACTGTAGTGCAGTGAATTGGAATGATTTAATTCAAGTTCGGTTGTGAGTTTGAATAAAAAGGCAATAAGTTTAGATTAGTTCCTTTCCTCTCTTTTCAACGAACTTTGGAGTTTTGGAGTTTAGTGGCAGAGCTTAACGCCGCACTTTCGCCTCGATACCAGAGAGAGGAAAAAAGAAAATATTAGGTAAATATTTCATTCTCGTTCTCATTTTCCACTACTGATCTCATCATAAAATATTTTTTTAAAAATATAATTTTAATCCCTAATTGAACGGAATAAATAGAACATTTACTTTCTCGTTTAACGTCAAACGGGATAAATCGTCGCGTCGTTCCGTTAACGGAACGCTCTTCGATCGATTATCTCGAGACACTGCCGGCGAAAGTTTAATTGGACGGTTTAATTGCTTGGTGTAGGCGGTTTTTGAATTTTAATAAAATAATTAATATTTATATCTATATAGTATTTCATAGTGGTGTGTTATATTTAGTTATCATTTATTTTCTATCTATCTATCTATTTACAGACTGCTTTTGCTTGAACAGTCTGATAGCTTCACGCTGTAACTTGGGAACCCAGTGCTCCGAACGCCACGACTGGCCGCAGTGTAATATTATTTGATGATAAGGAGGAAATATAAAAAGAAGAACAATTTTGATGTATCACCTACATTACTTTTAAGTTTCATCTAAATCCGTTCGATGATTATTGCGTGAAAGTGGAACAAACACTCATCCTCACAAACATTATTATTATTAATATTAGTAGGACTAATATAAATCAGAGGGATAGGGTAGGCAGAGGGAACTTAGTGTTAAGACACTCCGATCCCCATTTTCCGCCGAATTCTGGAGGCATTGCGTCTTAAGTGACGGAACTAAACACAGCTCTTTGCCTCGACACCAGACTAATATAGAGACTGATTTTATATAAAAAAACTTGATCTAAATAACTACACATATATTAACATTTAATACCATGTAGGTAACGTAATAGATACTTTAGTAATTTAATCAGTCGGATAAAAATCCGAGACGCGGTGAAACCAGGGTGAAATTATAGTAAGAAAGCAACTCGTTAGTGTGCTCATGGTGCGTGAACGCTAAAACTGACACCGAGATCGACCCGAGATAAACTTAGAAAAAGGCAAAATTCTCTTATAATGGCCATTTATAATAATAAGATTATATTTATATCTCGCGGCTTCGCCTGCTTGAACTATTATATAATTATTTATTTACTAACCTGAATTACCTAAATATAAATAGAAGTACAATACATGTGTTCCAATAACAATATCATATTCAAGGAAAATATCTGCGGATATTATATTATAATGTTGCATAAAACAATAGCAATTTTGCCGAATAAATAAATTTATATAATTTTAAAACATTTTTTTTCTTATTTTTCAATAAGTTTAAATAAAACATACACTAAATGTTAAAGGAGGAGTCCGAATACAATAGTCAAAATTGCACATAATTCGGTGAAGCCGATAAGTGTGAAGGAGAGCACAGACAAATAAACAAATAGACATTTTTTTGAACCATTGTTTTGGGTTCTATTACCATCATAAATACTCCTAACTTTCGTGTATAGACAGGAAGTAGTAAACCACCTACATTATTGTACGCCTACCCTGCCATATGCGGGATACAGCGTGAAGCAGACAAACGTATGTCAGTACAATTTATAATATTTACATTTACAAATATACATTTACTAATGAAGGATACGATACGGCATCCATTATTGAATCTCCATTTCGTCACTCCAACGTATATAAAAATAAATAATATTGACGTGAGTAAATTGAATGAACATAAAACAATCTGAACCATATTTCACGGTTTGAGAGATAATCATTTTTAAGAGGAAAACACGTCAACGACAAATATATGGCCGCGGTAACCTCGTTTTGGGGTACCAACAACACTTTCGATTTTATTCATATTGGCTATAAAGTTTTGAAAGTTAAAATTTGGTAATTATGTAGGAAAGAAGCAAGCCAAATGTTTGAACTCTTTTAGGAATTCAATATCTAGAGATTATAGGCAGAGGGAACCTGGGAACCTAGTGTTAAGACACTTCGTTCCCATTAAAATAATTTCGTATTCAACTTTAGACAAGCACAATATCATATCATATCTTATTCTACTATCTGTTCATTATATTGCATAAGGAGACATGAAAAAACTAAATTCACCCAAACTTCAATATAAATATAAAATCAATCAATCAATAAACAAACATACAACAAAAACAAGTGGCATCACAAAAAAAAATAAACCACAAGCAATTTTTTTGCCACCGTCACATATACTGAATGAGCGTGTGACATACGTGTCAAGCGAGTAATATAATTGAGGACTGTCAGTGAGCTGTCAGTACAGTAGAGTTTCAGAGAAATTAGTGTTTGAACGCACTGCCAAGTTTTTGTCGACTGACATTGAACTTGATTTCGTAATAAATATTTTTTATGTTTCCCACTTCCTAAATTGAAATAGCGGAGGAAATCAACGCCGCACTTTGTCATTCTCATAGATTGAGGAAATGAACATAATTCATTGCCCTGAATTAGATCAAACCCTCAAATGTAGCGTCGACCGTCAGAACTGTGACGCTGCGCCACGACGGACCTGATATTTGTTCTCGCTTCACGCTGTATCCTTCATATACAAAGTAGACAGAGGGATCCTAGTGTTAAGACACTCTGTTGCGTGTTGAAGCAGAACTCAACGCTGTGCTTTTGCATTACTACGAGAGCAAAGAAGAAAATATTAATACATAATAATTCATTCCTACGAATGGAATCAAACCCTCAGCCATCGCGTTTACATTCAGAACTCAGAACTACGTCGCTGTACCACAACGGAACTTGATAAATTATTATAACAAAACGGAATGCCTTATGTTTTGTGTTGTTTAAACATGTTTGAAGTAAGGCATTTGAGAGACGGTAAACATGTCTGACAATCAGTGTTAATTTCTGGCATATCAATACATTTTATAGGATGTTGCCACCTAATCAATATAAAACACCCTGTATTCCTCTATAATATATAAGTACATACTTGTGATATATTAACAATTATTTTTAATAAAATTAGACAGTGAACTCTATCAATTAACATCCAATCTAAGAAAAAGTAAAAAAAGAGACATTTTTCACTTTAATTTACTGAACGAAAAAGCGACGGAACTTAAACAATAATTACATTATTACACATCAAGTTAGGTAAAGACCATTGTGGTACAGCTTCTGACTGTAAATACCACGGTTGTGGGTTCGATTCTAACTCAGAAGAAAGATTTATATCAATTTATTATTAGATAGGTATTTGCGGGATACAGCGTGAAGCTAAAAATAAATTAAATTAGGTTTAAACAAGCATTTTATAATTACTAATTACCACAGTAATGTCCGTATTGTCTGTCCGACAGGAAGCTACTACCGGTGCGGTGAAAAATTTCACAGCTGCTCCTTTGAAATGCAGTTTAAATTATAGTTGGTATAGAAAATGTATAAGTGTAGGAATGTATGTAAGGGCGTGAGTACATGCACATTGTCAATTCAACATATTAAAATTTATTATAATATGCTTAGATAGAATTGAAATACGTTTTTGCATTAAAAAATAATAATAATTTGAAACTCACTTTCAGATTCATGTAAAGATACTCCATTCCTCACTTTTCGACGAATTCTGGAGGCATTGCGTGCTTAGTGGCGGTACTAAATATCGCGCTTCGCTACGACACCATAGCGACGAAATAAAAATATTAAATATTTCATTTCTCGAGTGGGAATCGAACCCACTTCCTATCATGTTAGTAAAGTTGGTCCAACAACTTATTTCGTTTACAAATACTTAACTACCTATTAGTTTGAAATTTGTCGAAAGGTCATCGATAATTCTAAATACGTTGACTGTCATAAATAAAATTCCTGCTAGCTATTGTTTGGAATTGGGAGCGTACAGTTATATTGGTCGATTTTTATGCAACACGTTTTAGTGTGACGTGTGGTGCATGGAAAGAGCGGATTAAAGATAGGTTTTTTTTTTTTTTTTATGGGAGAGGACAAGGCAAACGAGCGTTCGGGTCACCTGATGGTAAGTGATCACCGCCGCCCACGACCCCATGCAACACCAGAGGAGCCACAGGTGCGTTGCCAGCCTTTAAGGTGTAGATGAAGGGCACCGGGGCCCGGCATTACCTAATGCGAAACGCAGTGGCAAGGGCCACTACTTCACGCCGGTTTTAAATGCCGGGGGTGGTATTAAATCCGGTCGAGTCTGCCCATGCGTGTTGCCATTACTGGCGACGTGACTCTTCCACACGTACTTTAGTCGCCTCTTACGACACCAACAGTACCAGGGTGATCCTATTCTAAGCCGGGACCACACGGCTGACTTAACCAGAGCGAAGAAATGAAAACATAAATAAATATTTTCTTTCCTCGAGTGGGAATCGAACCCGCAACCAGTCGATTGTGCAGCACAATTTGTACCACTGCGCCACGACCAGCCTCAAGGCTCTAGGTGAAAATATTAAAGCAATTGCGAATACCTGTCAATAGGTTACGGTCCCATATATGTATGGAGTAATAACCCATCGCTATAGTTTTTATAGCTTCACTGTATTTTGCACATAGCAGGATAGGCAGCTAGTATTAAGTCACTTTGACTCTGTTTCCCACTTTTAGCATAACATTAGAAACTTCCAAAGCAACGCCTTGTATAGCAGAGCGAGGAAAATAAAATCTAACCTACCCCCGAGCATCAAACCCACAAATAACCCATTAGCAGACGCGGTGCCGCATCACCACGAGAGCCCTAAGATTTCCATATCAAAATACCGAATCCGCGAAGATGACAACAACGTAACATTAGTCATGTTAATGCAGAACGAGCGTCGCGCAGCCGCATACATAATGCATTGCGAACGCATCTTATTATGTGAAGCTTTAGTTTTTGTTGGGCTTTTACGGTTGACGCCATGAATATTGAACGCTGAGCTGGATGTGATGGTGATGGTTATTTGAAAAACGACAAAGGAGAAATATTATTAGAGAGAGAGAGAGAGGGAGACCTTGGTACGGCTGGATGCAAATATCTGTTTGTAGTTACTGGTACAAGCAGTTCGGAACATGTCTTAGAGGACAGGATTGTTCATAAAATGTGTTGTAAATAATTATTTAAAATGTATTCATTTTGTTACATAATGTGGAGTCATGTTAGTGGAATCTGCAATGTATTACAAAATGGAGTGATACAAAATCAAGAGGGAAACCCCGTTTGACCTTCGAGAATACAGTATTGATACCACCAAATACCTCATGCTTCTTACGTGATTCTCCTCGAGTATCAAATGGAGGCATAAATAGCATCTCATCAGCAATCACGACCTCGTTGAAGGAAATATTGATAATAGTCGAAGAAGTGAAAGAAATATAGAGTCCGTTGACCACTTCGTTACCTCTGTCTACCTCATCAGGGATAAACCGCGAATGTAAAATAGATGAATTTTTATATATCTATTTACGCATAGGTATTTCTGCACAGTAATGAATTACATATACGTACTCGTATATAGACATTTCCCGGATCCGACAATAACATACGATCACAAAGAAACTGGTCATAAAATGGTTAATTTAAATATAGTGTCAAATTGGACAACAAAGAAGTATTTACTCATTAACTCAGCGGCGTCTAATACTCGTACGTCAGTTACGTTGTGCTTGCTTTATGAATCATAGTGGGTAACTGCGTATATAAAATAAACTTTTTATCTTTTTTATTCACGCACCTGCATTTCAATACTATTCTTCGTTATTGGTTGAAATTTGAATTTTTCTGTTTGTTTTTTAGGTTCACGCTATATAGCATAAAGCAGGGTACGTAAAGGGAACCTAGTGTTTGGACACCCCCGTGTTCCCGACTTTCAGCCGAATTTTCCAGGGGTTGCGTGATGAGATGATTAAGCAGTCACATTCTGCTGCCACAAAGGCTTCAAACATAAATATGCTTCTACTAATATTAGTTACAATTATCTCTGTAACTTCTACCTGCATATATTCCCTTGCTTTAAATGTTCATTATGCATAAGCTACTGCACTTAGGTGTGCATATTGCACTCATATGAAAATAGTCTCTAATATAATGCAAATAGAAGATAATTTACTTTGAACTAAACAAGAGCTTTATGCACCCCAGACTGTCTCGAGCGCATCAATGATATCTTCCTGGAATACAACCGGTGACATTTGCCATAGCAAAAATTACCTTTCACGACTCAAGATATGCAAAATAAACTCTATCAGCAGGTGGTAGAGTTCAAAATTGATGACAAACTTAAAGTTTATGTACACCTTTTGAAATTTCAACTCTATCGCCCAACATTTAAGATAAATTTCAGCAAAATCCAGTAAGAAACTATTATAAAGTACGTGCCTAACAGCTGTTTTGTCTGGTCTTTGTTACAATTTTCGTCGGCGCCAAGGAACGGCTAGGTTCCTTTGTGAGGGACCCTAGAGACGGCGGAATGAGTTGTGAATAACCCTTTACTGTAGAGCTTTCAGTGTGGAAAAACAAGGATTTTCATTTGCAAATGTAGAGAGCTCTTTAGAACTACCACGCACGAAGCCTTATGCGTGTCTTGGGAATAAGTGCTAGTATAGTTTTAAATATTTTCTCTTTCTATTCGCTATTTGAACTGTACAAGTCTTTAGGGTTGGTTAGTTGGCTATAAGTAGATATCATATAGGGCTATAATGGGCACTCATCAGTTCTTATAAATCAACTATCAAGATATAGAAGAGAAAGAGAGCAGATTGAGAAGTAACATTATGTTAAATGGCAAATAAAGGACTTTCGATCTATGCGGAGAAGGTAGTGTTTAAATACTAGGTCCGCTCTTTAGATTCAGTGGCGAAACTCAATGCCTCGCTTTGCTTCGACACCAGAGCAAAGAAATGCAAATATTACATATTTCGCATTCCTCCAGTGGGATCGAACCCAAACCTATCTCGATTAAAGTCACATGCTTCTGCTCTACTCTATCCCGTACCACGGCTGGCCTCACTTGCATATTTGAAGCAATTTTATGTCATTTAAAAACAAACTGACCTCTCTTAAAGCGGCTTCTAATGACTTAAATTATATAACGATCTCTAGTGTTATTAAAGCCAACACCTACATATAATGACTCGGTATCAATAACGACAGGTTAAATACTTTAATGGTGACGTAACTTCGAATCAGGTACATTATCGAGTGTAAAATAAATAAGATAATAAACGTCGTAGAGGCACGGTGTTTGATTGTAACCGCGGCGGTTGTGAGTTCGATTTCCATTCGGGAGAATTAACTACATAAATTGTGTGAGAAGTGGGGAACGAAGTTTCATAACACTAAGTTACATCTGCCTATTCTGCTATATGCGGGATAGAGCGTGAAGAATAATTATTTGAATAAACATAGGTACATACCTTTTCCATAATCTTTTTTGATTTAGAATTTTAAAAAAAATCATTAATTTTTTTTTTTTCAGATATGTTTATAACCGAACATAAATCCGAAGTTAGTTTTTGGTATTTATTCATTATGAATCACCGCCGCGTGAAATACGGAAGACAATTGAATCTATTTTTGTCTCTCCCAACTGAGACACTCGCGCATGCTTGTTGCAGGCTAGAAGCTATGCGAAGCTAATAAATTCTTTGTCATTTTTTTTTTACTTTTATTTTATTCATATTTATAACAGTTTTTTTTTTATAAAATTTAAAATATCCCACCAATATAAATAAATGTATAATATCCTTTTATCGTTACGTCTGTTAAAAAATATAAAAAAAAATGAAGCCAAATAACAATTTTTCAGCTCCATGCATATTTCTTTCTCCATATTTCTTGGATAGCAGGGCAGGGCGGACCTAGTATCAACCTGCTGCATTCTCCACCTTTTGCCCAATTACCGAGAATACGCTGTGATCTCAACGCCACGCAATGTCTTGATAGCAGAGAGCGAGGAAATCAAAACAATTCATCCCTAATATAAATCGTACCCACAACCGTCACGCTCACATCCAGACACTATTCCACTGAACCACGACAGCCTTTTCACAAACATATTCTAATTCTATACTACCTACAGCAATCGCCGTACACTACCCGTGGGTATAGGTAGATAGAGCAACCCATTGACCTTGCCATTACCACACCTCTCACCGGATTCATAATTATTATTGTAAATATGTAGTATGTTAATACCGCGCTAAAGAAACAATATTTTGCACTTGTGAATAAAATGGCAGAAATAGCTTCAGGATGTAATGGAAATATCTGATTGCGTTCTTTTATGTGTTTTGGAGGCTGTCGTGTCGTTTGTATCTGTAAACGAGATAGCTCTAGGTTCAATCCTAGTCGTGGGAACGATTATATTTTAATTATTCTTATTTAGTGTCTTTAGCATTGGAAAATAATTTTCTCCTGCATAGCAGGATCCACAGAACTAACGCAGTCTTAAAACACTAAGTACCCTAGACCTATCCCGCATCATCTATTTTTCGTACATTCTGCCAAATTTTCGAGCCACTGCGTGTTGTGTGGCTGAACTCCGCGACGCAATTTTCCTAGCCACGAGTGGGAATCGAACACACAACCGTCGTGTTTACAGTCACACACAAAGAAATAACTTGGAATAAAAAAAAACATAAAAACATAAGCTTAGAGATCATAAAGAATCATATTGTAAACATTGTTTTTAAGAAAAATCTTAAAAACAATGTTTACAACACACCAAGTACAATGGTACCAACATAAATATTCTTACAATTTGGTTTCGTAGAAAATAGATGTTTCTCATACATTTACCGCAACAATTACCGTCTTGTTCCTTTTTGAAGGTAATGAGTGAGTGCTGTAAACACGACAATTAACTATATCAACCTATTATTGTAGTTAAACTACTTAGGTCGCAAGGTAGATCGGCTAGGGTATTATTTACAGGAATTTCTTAAAAATACTTTAAGTTTTTTAAAGAAGAGCAGCTCTTGAGTACATTTCAAAGACAAAAAAAGGTGTTAAAAGTTTACTTTTAGACATAAAGACAAATAGTTTGCGATAATAATCGTAAATTAATTTATATATTATATTAGATTCATACTAAAACTGTAAAAACAGATTTAATAGAATATTAACAGATAATTGTAATCCTAAAAATATTAAAAAAAAAAATACTTAAAAGAGTCAAACTTCAAAAATTCTGAATAGTTTTAATGAAACTACAATTGCTCCCTAAGTTTGAATGTATATATATCATTTAAATTAAAAACAATCACCTCCATATGACTTTGTGTTTAAATTTAGCAGGAGTGCTTTAAACCACCAAATCGTCATACTAAAATGTTAATAAATCTCAACAAAATCTCATAAACACACGACAAACTGACCTTCCTTCTTTTAAAGTCGGTATGAAATATAATTAAATGTAATAATAAGTATTACAGTTTCGCCGAAGCGCCGACATACAACAATTATCACTTCTACATCTATCTATCTATACATTACACACAATACTTATTTTAAATTACTGAGCATTAGAAACCTTTTAAATAAATTGCAACCGTTCGTCTCAGAATTGCGACATCAAGGTTGATTATAATTATATATTCATGAGAAAAGTAGAGTGGACATACATTCATATAATAATTATAGATATATTATATGTATTTATTGAATAATAACTCTTTTTAGCTTTAGAATTTTTATTTATATTTTTAGATAGAAATTTTATTTTATTATTTACTTATATATTACTTATATATTTGTTTATTTTTCCGCTTCAGTGTATCCGAATATATATTATATAGCAGGATAATTAAAGAGAGTCAGAAAACTTGTTTATTCACTTTTATTCAATTTGAAACTTCCTGTTTAACAAGTAGCCGGTGACATTTATGTGTCCGATTGTTAATTTAGTTATGCGTTTTTCATACAACAATTAATACGATACCTAATTATTTTATAGCTATACCTAATAATGTTATTGAGACGATTTTTGTGATTGCGGGTTCGGTTCCCACTGCATAATACGCGAAGCAAAGCGTAAGGCCAAAAAAGAGTAAAATAGGGAAATATTTTTCATAGTTCATCTATAAATTCAATGTAATTTCAAAACTAATTTATGGTCATACAGACAGGAAAGATGTGGGTAACACAATACATACGGTAGCTTATCCTTTCAAAAGGGCCTTATGAGGTTTCTTCCTCAGCCCCCTAATATCTGCCGCTAGCGCAGCTTCCGGTTGCGGACGCAATCGGAAATAGAATTAAACTTGACGAATAAAATAATTTTCGAAAGGTCAGCATCTCTCAATGCTCTTTTTCATTCAAAAATACAGTAGATTGGTTAGGACACTACGTTCTCCATGCACCGCCTAAATATCGAGAATCTGCGATTTGTCTTTATCAGGACGGAGAAATGAAAATAAAATCGATTCTCTGTATCGGAACTAAATCCATAATCGTCGCGTTTATTATAATAAACCACGACGATTTTTAGTTGTATTTTTAGCTTCACGCTGTATCCCGAAAGATGCGCCGAATTTACCTCGTCACCAGAACGAAGATAAGAAAATATTTAATTTTCTCGAGTGGGAATAGAACCCACGCGTTTAGAGTCACACACTTGTGCCACTGCGCAACGACGGCCTTTAGTCATTAATTATATTATATACAATAGCCGTTGCACTTCAATAATCGCGTATACGATAGTCACACATTATTATAATAATAAAATATTAATAAATCGAAGAATTTTATAGAAAAACCCACATAATAATAGAGAAAGTACTACAAAATACCTTTTCACATTTATTTCTATTATAGTTGTTATATTATGTCGATCGAGCAGGGTAAGCAGAGGGAATAAGGAAAACTTCCTATTGAGATACTTCCGATAGTTTCTGCCGAATTCTGGCATTGTCTGTTGAGTGGCAGAACTCAACGCCGCGCTTTGCTTCGTTACCAGAGAGAGGAAGTGAAAATATTTGAAGCCACGACGTGTCACAGTTACAGTCGCACGCTTATGCTCCTGCGTAGTACCGGCCTGAACGCTATTTCTCTATATATCACATTAAATATTCGAGAAAAAAAACTAGAACAGCTATATCACCCTAACATAAATATTTACTATATTACCCTCTACAACTTTTTAACACACGCCATTCCCATACATACTTCCCCACTGTCACCCCGCCCCGTACCCACGTGCCGCAATAAAATCTATAAACAGTTACAGAGAGGAAGCCCGTAACTCGTGTTCCCACTAATTTTAGACATCTGCCTGCAGAATTGTAAACACGGGTGTTCTACGTTGTGATGTTACATTTTATTTTAATGAATGATAATGTTTTCATATAGCGCTGTTTATGTTTGGAGGATAGTTGTTGAAATGGTGTTAGAAAACCATGACTTTAGTAAAAGCTTAAATCGGCTTTTTTTAAATGCACTTAAGGAAACTCAAATATTCTAGATCAACTTATAATTGTGGCTTTCTAGATTAACATAATATATATAACTTAAAAATAAAATATACTTGCTAAAAACCAAAATCCCACAAAAACCAAAATAAAAATTCAACAAAAACATTTCCAACACAGCGTTATCGCGGTTACAACACACCTACCAATACAAAAAAAAAAGAAAAAAGAAACAACAGTTAACTTTCTTAAGCACTTCGTAATTCAACACGCGACTAATTAATTTTATGCGCGCATTAACTTCAAAATCCTATATGGATTTCTCCTTATTGTCACGTAAATTCTGATGATCAAAGGAATTCCTTTGGAAGTAATATATATTTTGTTAAATTTATTGGGGACGATGTAATGGTAACCCACATTTGTATTTACTAGTAATAAAAGCGATATAATATCGATTGACGAAACCGAAAATCCTGATGACATTAGGTTCCCAGGTTCCCCCTACACTATGTGCTGATGGATAGTGAAGCTGTAAAAAACTAGAAATACCACTGTGGCGCAGTGGAATCAGCTAGTAGTTGTACATTCACCCACAAAAAAACCTCAGAAACAGTGTAATACACACTACAACAAACCATCACGAAGTGGTTATATTATCAGTTCTAACTAATTATAGATAATTTATTAAACCTGTAAGCCTCTTGGACGTAACGGAACAAACACGCTCCCACCCCTTCCAGCGTGTCATTCTCATGTAAAACGGAATGAGCAAACAGAAATCACTTTGTCGCGAGTGGAGTGAAACGAGACGGTTGTAGGTTTGATTTCCACTTAAGAAAATATTTATATATGTGGTATGTTTTTTTGATTTGGTATGAAGAAGAAAGGAAGAACGAAAATTATTTATTGCTTCAAGTGAAGATTGAATTTACAACCAAAATGTTACCAATATTTATATAAACCAATTGAGATGATTTATTATAAACCAATTGAGTCGATACCGTCTCGTTATGCCACGGAGGCCTAAATTATTATTTAGAAGTATTTTTATTTCGGTGCGAGTTGATATCCACGCAAGGAAATAAAATATTTAATAGCGGCGTTGAGTTTCATCACTCACCACCGTAATGCAGCTAGAATTCGGCAGAAAGCGAGGAAGGGAAGGTTCTCAATGGGAATTTGGGAAGTTAATGTTAAGACATCTGCCTAAACTGCAGAGGGATACAGCGTGAAGCTAAAAAAATGTTCTTCTTCACTTATTTCACTTGTCCTAGTTGGTCATCGTTGCTTACAAAATGCTGATCGCAGTGTCATTTTACGTTGCCCATTCAGGTCTTGCTAAATCTGACACCATCTAAACGTTTCATATGTCATATAAGAATGCAACTACATAAATAACAATATATTGAATGTATATTCTGTCTATATATAAAATGTTTTTTTATTACCAAGTTACTGAGAGACAACGCACAGACAAAACTACGGGATTTCTAGAATATTTCTCGAAGCTTTTATGGAGCCAGTTGAAGTCGGGTCACAGGGGCGTGAGACTGTAGAAGTGACAGTTTGTGATTTCGATTATCACTCGAGGAAATGAAATAGGCCGAATTCTGGAGGCATTGCGTATTGAGTGGCAGAGCTCAACAATGTAATAGATGTTTATCTAAAAATAGCGAGTCAAAAACTATAAGTCGTTTAAATGAATTTTAATGTTCACAACGTAGTCCAGGCTATAAACTGTAAAATTATTTTGCGCGCCATAACTCAGGTCTGGTAGTAAAGTCCAAGTCAATATGGGTAGTTATGGGGAACCCATAAATTAAGATTTAATTAATCATAATAGTTCTCGATTTGTATTCCCGAGTACAGTAGACACTATACATACTAATTTTAACCAGTGAACGTATTTTTTAGCAATAGATTGTTACCCAGTGTTAAGTTGCGATAGAAAGAGTAAAATTTATTTAAATATTCTTAGAGTGAAGCTCTAATATTAATAATAGTAATAGTGTTACTTATAAATTATTTCACTACTATAGATCAACGTAACGAGAGTCAAGTAAAAAACCAAAGAAAACCATTAAATATAATCACATTTAAAAGAAACCCTTCTGACTGCACTAGTGTATTTAGTAAAAAAAAATCCCACATATAATAACAGATTATTATAGCACATTCTCACAGAATGTAGGTACAGACAGACACACAGATATCAAACAGGTGTATAATATATTAAAGTTCCATTGTCAGTATATTCCCACATCAAGAGTGAAGAGTCGGCAGAAACAATGCGAGTGGATTTACGTAATATGTAATTCAATGAAGCATCGAATTAGTTGAAATAAAAAACTGTAGAACTAAAGCCGATGTATGTATAGCTAGTTTGTGTAAGTATTGTACAATGCGTTACGTTCACTTATTTTATAATAACTACAGTGTTTCTGGTCGCGGCGCAGTGGCGCAACGGCGGTATCAGACTGTAAGCGCGACGGTTCGAGATCGTGTATTGAGTGACGGAGTTCAACGCCGCACTTTGTATCACTAACAAACATCGCGTTTACAAACCCTATTCCATTGCGCCACGATAGATCTATAATGTTTATAAACGCCTATTGAAAGAGAAAATTATTCGCCGTTAGAAAAATAAAATTAATAAAAAAAAATGGCCAAGGAAGTTAATGACCAACTTATAAATCTGCAATCTCAAAAACATGAATATTTAATGCACAATGAGATAATCGTCGTGGGCGTCACCTTGAGATGAGGCAGTAAAAACTTATCTTTTAAATTAATCATACACTTTGACCCAACTTTGGAATACTTTTGGAACCGTACAAAATGCTTAACAACTGGTTCTTGATTTCCTATAGTCGTATTTTGTTTATTATCTGTGTTACATTATCAGTATTGAGTTACGCCACCCACCACGCAATGTCTCGAAAATTGTGCGGACAGTGGGGCACGGAGAGTCACAACACTAGGTTTTGTTCTGCCTAGACTATTAAAGTTAATGTATTTATTGAACATATATTATTTTTAGCTTCACACTATATCCCGGACACAGCAGCGCTATGCCAGATGAATCTGGGAAGCCAGTGTTAAAACACTCCGTTCAACTAAAACACTTCCATTACCCATTTGGAGGAATTCTGAATTCTGGAGGCATTGTAAATCTATACATAGATACTAATATTATATTATTAAAGAGTTCGTATGGTTGAACGTTATAATCTCAGAAACTACATACTGGTTTAGCTTGTGCTAATTTACATGCAATCATAGTTACAGTTACGGTGTCATTCACAATTTTTACTTATTAATTATCATTTAATAACGCAGACAAAGCCGCAGGTTAAAGTTAAAGTGACTAATATTACTTTTACCCACGCTTACATTGATTCAAAATTGTGTCTAAATATTAAATTGACCTGAAAGAAAATTGTCGAGATCCTTGTATTACTATAATAAAAAAAAATATTACACACATTTTCAATTGGTAGATCATGAATCGACCAATTCGAAAACCTACTAGGTTTATAACTACTTACCAATAGACCTGAATCTATAACAGTAATAAAGTTAGATTCAAATTCAACAGATAATTTCGTTTCGATCTCTCTAGCAATGGCAAAATAAATATTTTTCATTTACCATATGTGGAGATCATCTTGAACCGAAAACCAATTTCTTCTTACGCAGTTTCTATTAATTCTTCATTTGATGGCAGCGCAAGGAGAATTGGACTTTGCCAACTAAAGAATAGATCACGATTTTGTTTGAAGATGAAATGCATCGATGATCAGAGAAAATTATTATTGGCCTGAATTCATAAGTGATGTACAAGAACCATTGGATAGTGTAGAATACTGTTCTATTCGACGCCGACGTGGCGCAGTTGGGAATAGTCTCATCTAAACCTGGTTGTGGGTTCAGTATACTTCAAGGAGTTTTTGTCGAATAATTAAAACCATCAGAAAAAGAAAAAGAAATAAATAGATAATTAGATAGATATTAAAATTAAAGAATTATATTTTCTTTGTAGGAACATTATTTAAAGATAAAGTAGGGAAGAGAACATGACTGCGTGAGTTTCTAATTCTGATTGACCACGATTGTTTGATTGGTCCGTAACTCACTCGGATACCTGTTATTATGGGAAAAGGAAATTATTTATGCCTAATGAGCAGACAGACATATGTGGTAGGTACCAATTCTTTAGACTGTTGAAGAATTCATAGAAAATATTTTGTTCGATACATTAAAGTTTTTTTATCAAGAATATTAAATTATTCTAGAAAAGGAGAATACTATAATATCTAAATATGATTTTAAAAATATTTCTTTATTAAAAGAAAGATATACAATTTTAATTTTTATAAAATTATAATTTCACCTAATCAAAATATGGGTAATTGATAATACATTTTACATAAATTCAATAATTGTACCTATTCTCTCTCACATTTGGCGAATGGGGTGTCTTGGCACTAGGTTCCCTCTATCTCTCTGCTCTGCGGGAAAAGGCGTTGCTTTCTCGCTTCCTTTAAATAAACATTTACGGCTTGTATATATTTTCAAGGATATCATACAAAATCTTGTCCCATAAAATTCACATTGCAAATGGCAAAGAAAATTATGCGACATTTAAAAATGACATACGAGCATACAAAAGGTCGTATCTTACCTCATAGGTCCAGATTTACATATTAAAATGAATTAACCATTTCTTCCCATAAAGTCCCCACCAACTTTCACCATCAAATGCCGAATTTTACATACAATTAAATACTATTTTTAGCCAATTTAAATATAAATGAGGTTATCACTTTTGTCCACAAATTTCTCGCAAGCTAAAAGTCGACATAATTATTGATTTACACAACGTATATAATAACTCATAAATTTATCAAGATATTGAAGGAGTCGTGACGTAAGGACATAAACATGCGACAACGAGGCAAAGCGAGGCGTTGAATCCCGCTACTCCTCCAACCTCCACAGAATTTAACAGGAGCGGGATA